>JAEUWN010000602.1:0-17993 GCA_018524465.1 Podaxis pistillaris | reverse complement strand
AATACTACCACAAGCCGTACATCTACGCAAGTGTTGTATATCTAATAATAGAAACGCATCATAGCACGAAGCTATGGGGGATTCCAAAAATACTTTTGCTCTGTCAATGCAGAGCGCATACGTCGAGGATTCAGCATGTCCTGCCGATGGCAAGTATATGCGTAAGCATAATGCTGATTAATTCCTCAACAGGAGGGGATGCATCGGACACGAATACCACCAGTGAGAGGGGGGCAAAAGTGACAACGCTCACGGAGGAGCAAGAACAAGACTCAAAGTATCGTTCCAGCCCCCGAATCACCAACATCTACTCGAGAGCAAATAACTGGTATGCTAAAAACCAGAAATCGTGCCCACCTATACTGACCCCTTGTATGCGCCGTGCAGGCCATTTCGCAGACGCACAGGATTCCGTTGTCAATAACTTAACGATGGTTGAGGGAGCTCCACAAATGAACAAGAAACGCAAAGAAGGTATGAGTACTTAATGGAATAATGCTTTTTTATTGTTGCTAGTGTCTCTAAGCTGTTCTGTTTTTTCAGCGCTGGAGTGGTTAGCAAACCAAGTTATCCGGGGTGCAGAACTCGACTCCTGAACGTGATCCCCCACCCTGCTGTCATCCTCAAACACGCTTAGCCCTTCGGAACAAAGTTCTGGAATGGCTCCATGATCCAGAACGAAAAATGAACATCCTCTGGCTTTATGGTCCTGCTGGCGTGGAAAAGTCGGCCGTCATCCAGACTCTCGCTGGGTCAGGGAAAGTCTCAAGGACATTAGGCGCAGCAGTCTTCTTCTCGCGGCCCAACCGTCGCGATAACCTGAAGAAATTGTTATAGACAGTAGCTTACCAGCTCGCTGTCAAGCTCCCACTTTATCAGGATTTTATTTGTGAACAAATGGAGGCGGATCCTCTGCTCCTGGAGAGGGGGATGGCGGAGTGATTTGGTAAGCTCACTGTTGAGCCTTTCGCCTCCAGAAAAATTCGCACGGGTTCTCCAACCCTTTCCATCTTCCTCGATGGTTTGGGTGAATGTCAAGGTGACGCGGCACAATGTGGGATCATCGAGTTGGTCGGCGATTTCATTCGGGAACACCCCATCGTCCCACTTGTCTGGGTCATATCGAGCCGGCCAGAGCCTCATTTGCAGGTCGTATTCTCTCCAGAGAACACCAGTCCGACTACGTGAAAGAGTATATCCTCGCGGACTCAAAACAAGCCTGCGTGAATGTTGAACGTTATTTGCGAACAGAGTTTGAGAATACCCGGCGACACTATCCCTTTTCCGTACCTTCTACATCCGAGTGGCCTACCGAAAGTCAAATCCTGGTGATTGCGAGTGCAGCATCTGGCTTGTTCATTTTTGCGGCTACTCTCATTCGGTTCATTAATGGCGAGAACTCTGGAGATCCGGTCAGCCAGCTCTACTTTGTCCTTCTTGTGCTGGACCGATTAGAGCCCACCACTCTGATCGGGGACCCCTTCAGATTCATTCATGCATGCAACCTTTTCAATTTCACACAGAATGTTGCATATGGTGCGCTCCAGAGGCTTCATTCGGTTGTTCGGGTACCTGCACCCGAACTGGCGGTCTCTAGTCCCCTCCACTTCTACCATGCCTCCTTTATGGACTACCTTTGCGATCCCAGTTGGTCACAGAAGTTTTGGGTTGGCCTCGAACGAGCAAGTTACGATGTCTGGTGGTGCTATTTTCGAATATTACAACAAGCGAAGATAGGTACGTGACACCTCTGCTATTGCCTAAAGACCTTCTGATCTTCACGTTTCGAAACAGATGGTCCTTCGCAAGTTTCAAATATCATATTATCATGGCAGCCCATCGACAGTCGCGTTGATATCACCCTCCCCCTATTCGAAGAGCCGCGTTTTGGTGGGCTCACCAGATCTTCGCTGAATCAGGCTGTTGTCGCCGCAGATTCAAACCTGCCTGCCGCCGAGGTCAAACCTGCCCGCCGCCGAGGTCAAACCTGCCCGCCGCCGAGGTCAAACGTGTAGGTGTTGGTGTTGTAAAGCCTCGGTCACCAATATATCCCGTGTTCGTCGTCCCGTCTCACTGAAGACTCCTGAACTTTACGACGTCGTTCAACAAATCGATTTTAGCAAGTTGTATCACGGCTACCTTGATATTTCGTTTAACAAATGGAGGCACTATGTCTGTTTTCTCCAGTGGCTATCTGAACTACGTGTAAGTCGTTCGGTGTTATTCCTACAACGTGTGTATTGCATCTCACCGTCCTTCCTCCCACACACAAGTCGCACTCCGAACTGAAACGTAGGAACGTTGTCGAAGTGCGTTGTTTATCAGAAGTGGACATGGATCGTGTAGCCATCGACCATGTCAACTACCCTCCTCGCATATATCGCACACAGGGAGAATGGTTCGTGAATACCTTTGCACGTGTTTTCATGAAAGAAGTAAGCCGTTAGCATTTATTGCTGATATGACGATATTTACTCAATCTCGCGACGACAGATATGGGAATTTCGCGAAAAAGCATTGAAGGAGCACCTCCAATTGCAAAAGGAGCAAAATCCTTCTTCCCCCGGTGCAATCTGGGGCGTGGGCCTACTCAAAGAACGTTTGATTGTACAGTGCAGTCGGATGCCGGGTGACGATGATTATTTTGACTCTGAGATGTTTTTGTTACCGTGTGTATAGGACCAACAAGCGTTTTGAACAGAGTATAAGTGCTATCAGATCTTATTGTAAAGCCTTAGTAGAGTTCCATGTGTATGTGTTTACAGTGCCCACTTCTCCTGATTATATATGTTTTGCAGGCACTCGGGATCTTGTTGCCAATTCGCTTGACAATGAGAAGAGACGCGTTTGGTAAAGGGAACTCTTAACGAGGATGCATGTGCAATCAAAACAAACCCTATCATTGCGCCGTCTCCGAACGATTTCATTCTATAACGTTGAAATGGTTAGCTAATCGCCTTATTCTGGACGCAGAGCTCGGTTCGTCTTAAGCATAATTCCCCTCGTTCTTCTCCTAAACGTGTTTAGACTATGCATTTTTCCTCTACTCCAATTTCCAAGCTATCGCACAAACGAGCACACGGTCCAACGAAAGAACGCACATCGCCCGAGGGTAGGTGTCCATTGTCGAAATCGTAGGATTAGTGGCCCCAGTCATCAAGTTTGCGTACATGACTCGTGAGTATACGATGCACTCAAGAAGATAGTGTTCACACCAGGAGGAAAACGATCGAGCCATGCTTGTTAATCGCTGTAAACAACAGAGGAGCATTGTTAACTTCGACCAGAGACGTAACGCCATTCCTGAGCTCCTTTCTGTTCCGCGTGGGTTGCGAGAAAAACATATCTAGCAAAGCTAAATAACCCAAAAAGAGAGGATCCGTAATGTATACAGCAATGCCCACCCGGTTTAACTAAGTCAGGAACAAAAATCCAAGTTAAAGAGCACGAACTATGCGTCAGGACACACTACTTTCAGCACCCCATACCCCTCCAACACCCCACAACTTGCTAAAACCAAGCACCACCCACGGAAAATAAACGAATATGAAAACAATTCGGCAGCCGTTTTGGCAACTTGGTGGTACCCCGTTTCCGACGGCCGGTCCAGATACTGCGGCGATTTCACTCCTGCTTTCTCGTATGCTACAATCGCTTTTTGATGTCGGCAGAAATACGAGGGTGCGTGGAGGAGGACAGTCGTTCCTGTGGATGGACTGAGGAAGTGGGTGGAGCGATAGCCTAAGAGGAAGACGATTCCTTCTTTCTTTGTGCTGATGACATCGTTTCTTGGACACAAGATCGAAGACCGAACTTCAATAGTAGGAGCTGTTGAACTGTGTATGAGGTGGAGGGAGTTGCATGGAGGATGGGAAATTATTACCGAATGCGATGGCTAAACCTATGAGAGAAATCGGTATTTGGCCAAGGTGGGGTGAAGGATGACATGGAGAATTGGGAAGAATGCAAGCGCGAGGGAAAAGTTCCAGCAGACGCCATATCCGGTTATGTGCTCCTACGCAGGTGAGAGTACAAGCTGTTAGCACTACGCTCGTGTGCTGTGGTCGAGTTCGCTTACGGAGTAATCAGTTCCTTTGACAAGGACACGGATCAAATCCAGGATAAGAATCGGGATCGACTTGCGCACGGTCTTAATCGATTCGCTGGCGGTAGGTTTGAGAAAGTAATGGGACTGGGAAACAAAAGGTATGGCAGGTACAAGTCCTTGGGAGGATACAAACGATTCTACACCCAAGCCTATCTGTAAACCCAATCCAGGATGAATGTATGAGAAGGCATTCAAAGGCTGGGACGTACCAAGGATTCTCCGAAGGTCTCGCAATTGGCATGCGACATGCAGGAGAATTGAATTAAAAAAAAAAAGGACATGCGGGGGAATACAGGAAAATCGACGGCAACGATAGGGAGTGCAGTCATGAGCATCATGTGGGCTCTGTATACAGTTAAAATACCATTGGTGGGAAACGGCGTTGTTGAGAGGTCGAAGAGGGATGTTCGGAAGGGAGGAGTGATGTACCGTCACGACAGGGGAAATCTGAGCAGAAGAGTTGAGAGTGCAGTGCTGGGGGTAGAGAGAGTGAGAGGGGCATTAGTAAACGGGGTAATAGGGAGCGGAACAGCGGAACGAGAAGGGCCTATTGTGTGATGCAGCAGTGGGTTCAGTTTGGAAGCCGTGCAGTCAGCGATGCGTAGGGTACGATGGACGTCTGATTAGAAAGTCGAGGAGGAAAGAGGAGAGGAGATGTGTATGAGGGTAACGAGAGAGAGGGCCTTGACCTGGTAAATCGAGAATCCAGCAGTTCCAGAAACGAAGAACTCTTCTTCGCTCTTGTAGTGCTCAGCGCTCAGCCTCAGCCATCATTGAAACCAAAAAGCGCTCAGTAAGGTTGTTGCTGCATGCGGCAGCTGCCGAACACCCTCACTGAGCGGCTAACTCAAGGTGACAAAACTGTTCGATGGGTGCCAGAAAGATAGCTTCCCCTTCGTCCGTAGCCAGCTCGCTGTATGCCGGAAGTTTTCCCTTCCTATTCTAGCACATCTTGTACGTCTTCCCCCATACCTACAATACACACGACAGCTTACTCTAGCCAGTTAGAACTTATCACCAATTCCACTTCCCCATTTTCCTCAATGGTACAAATGCTTCACGAACTACACCACATATACTCTCCACCCACCCCAACACATGTGCATCTCTCACTCGGACTCCAACGTTCCCTTTATTCCCCGACGCATTTCCTTCACCTGCTCTCACTTCTGGCACTCTGCTCATAGCGGCATGACTTACTTAGACCTCAAGGATCATCCCGTCCACTGGAACCAGATGCTGCCAACTGTCATCCGGCTTGATATCGACCATGACACAGGTTCCATTCTTCCCTGCCCTTTTGTCATGCAACAGGCCAAATGCAATGATCATCTCACCAACCCCGAAATTCACCGACTAGGCGCTCTCTATCTCAACCTCTCCGAATACATGGGATCAGTTGAGAGGCGGTATCTACTCGGGGAGAAAGGGCAATCCGACCCCTTCCCGGGCATATAAAAGACATCTAATATGCCTCTACGGGATCTGATTGTCAACCCCTCAATGGCACCTGCGGGCTTTCCGTCAATAACGCCGCTCAATAACCTTGAACCTACTATTGGGTCTTTTTTTCTCGGTGCCATAGCTTCCGTTGGGTAATCCTTTCTGAAATAGCCTTATACAAAAATAAGCTAAAGCTCCAGCTTAGGCTGACAGGGGTGACCACCCTACAGTCGTGGCTATACTTTCAGAAATACCCTCAGGATTCGACCTACCTCAAATCGCTGGTTTGTCTGCATTGCTTTTTGTTGTGCTCCTGTCTGATAAACCGTCCCAAGGTTGCCTTTGTCTGGTAAAGCGAGTCCCTAATCACTCTCGCAGAAGGATTAACAACGTCACAGGGCCATGGAAATCCTTCGGTCAGCAATTTCAGTCCACGGAGGGTACCACTACGCTGTGAAACATTGGGGAAATGCCTTCGCTCTGCTAGAACCGGTTTGGTATGTTCATGGGTATCAGAGAACTTATTAAAAATGTTCTTAAGAGCACCATAGGAGTATCGAGCTCATGATCATGCTGACTGTAAGCATTGCTGATCATCACTATCTCCTCACCCGGCGCTTACAACTTAATCCGATTAGAATGTGGTCGAGCTCGTCGTTCATGGGTTCTTCATTCACAAAGTCTGGCAAAGTAAGTTACCCCTCTATGTAGAAAGCGGCGTTCATGATGGATGTGCCACCAGTCACCTGCGGCCGTGCGAAGCTATTATGCAGCATCATTGTAGGACTCAATTCTAATTGCTGGGCTATGCACCAAAAACCAGAGACTGATGAGAACTTCTATAGACATTCTTCGCACTCGGGAACTTTGCAATGGGAACCGGTACGTCTAATAATACTTTATTCCCATTACTATCAGAACGTTTCTAACAAAAATGTTGACATCTAGCTACCTATGTGACCTCGTGAGTATCTTCACTCGACGGCCACTGATTAATAGTCTCATGGCTGATCCGTACGAAGCACGATGGAAACGAATTACTTCAAAATCCTCAAAGGAACTCCTCAGGTGGGTCAAAGCCATCCTTTCTTCTACTAGTCTGGAATAGCGTTCTGATATACAATCCGAAATAGCGTTTGGGAGTTGCTGCTTTAGCATGTGCCGTCGGTTCCGACTGGTTAATCACAGGCGCTTTGGTGAAGTTTTTCAGAGAGAACAGTACCCAATTTCCACGGTTCGCGTTCGCCGCTGAGTGTTCTATTGATCCAGCGCAATGAATACTCATCACTTCTTTCATTACATCGCTTACAGGACCAGCCGCCTTCTCAGGAAGCTGATATTCTATGCCATCAATCTGGGTCTGCTCACAAGGTAAGTTCGGTGATCGTGGGGTCATTCGTCAGTCATCAACATCCGAGGTGTCTAGTCTAGCGGACGTCGTGGTTCTTGTCCTTGTAAGTCATTTTGCATCACTCAGCACATCGGTAGAATCCTTAGCTGCGTTTAAATCAGTTAAACGTTCCATGGTCGTCGCTCAACCTCTATCAACTCACTGTCCTCGAAATCGTCGGAAACTGTAAGCCTATCATTCTCTTAAACCTACTGCTGAATCTTGACACCTGTAATTCTCAGTATACGCCAACTCACTTCTTGCATGGTTCGTTCACACCATCAAGATACCACCTAGACCTCACTTGCCCATTGGACTTCTAGTCTGAACGCTCGGGGTGTGGCATCAGAAGAACTAAAACCCACAGCCCTCACCCCTTCATACACCACCTCGGCCTCCGGGGGTACAATACTGAATAGGGCTTCCAGTCCAGTGAGCAAACCCAGACGTAGTCCCTTCTAAATTCTAATGGATTTCTTTAGGTGCTTCATATCTGCAGATCACAACAATGGGCGTCATCAGAGGTCCGTAACAAACCCAGCACGCTCCTTCCCATTTCTGAGCAGTTTTCTATCAGATTGAACTACCAGAACATTCATATGTCTTCAAACCTCGCGTGACACAAGATGCAATCACAATAGTCGTCTAAACCGTGTGAATAGAGTGTCACCTCAAAGATTTTGCTGACTCGGGCAGTTCTGGCCATCTCCAACCACAAAAGGAGCAGAATCCTTCTTCCCCATGTGCGATCTGGGGTGTAGATCTGCTCCGAAAATGTTTGATGCTAGAGTGCAGTCGGATGCCGGGTGACAATCATAATTTCGAGCCTGGGATGTTCTTACCACCGTATATATAGGTCCCAAAAGTTGTTTTAAATGGAGTATAAATGCTATGGACAACGCCTTTAAACTGTTTCACCCCATGGCATTGGAATGGCTAGGTAACCGTGTTATTCTGGATGCAGAGCTCGACTCGTCTTAAGCATGATGATCCCGCTTGCTGCCACCCCAAATGCGTTTAGATTATGTATTTTTCCCATGTTCTAATTTCCAAGCTATCACACAAGCAAGCATAGTGTATAATGAAAGAATGCACATCGCCCAAGTGTCGGAGGTGTACATTGTCGGAATCACAAGATTAATACCACCAGTTATCAAGTTTGCCTACACGACCAGTCCGTTTATGGTGGATCTAAGATGGCGTTCATACCAAGAGGAAGAGGATTAAGCCATGCTTGTTAATTGCTGTAAATAACGGAGGTACATCATTAACTTCAGTAGGCGGAGTTGTAATGCCATTCTTGATCTCCTTTTTGCTTAGCATACGTTGCAGGGGGAGGGTATATCTGGTGAAATTAAATAACCCAAAAAGAAAGAAGTATTAAATGCCATGATCCACAAAACATACAGCAAATTAACCCACACACGGCCTCGATTAAACCGGAACAAAAATCCAAGTTAAAGGAGCATGAACCATGTGCCGGGACGCACCACCCTCACTACCCCATATCCCTCCAACACCACACAACTCACTAAAGCCAAGCAAAATCCACCAAATAAATGAGTATGAAAATAGTTCGGCAGTTTGACCTGTCAACTTGGTGATAACCCATTTCTGATGGTCTGTCCAAATACCACTATGCTTCCATTCTGGTCTCTTGTATGCTGCAATCACTTTTTGGTGTCAGCAGGAATATGAGGGTGAGGGAGGGAGGATGATTGTTCCTGTGGGTAGACTGAGGAGGTGGATGGAGAGATAACCTAAGAGGGAGGCAATTCCTTCTTTGTTAGCTCTGGTGATGTTGCTTCTCGGACTTGAGATGACATAGGATTGAAGACTGAATTTCAATAGTAGGAGTTGTTGAACTGCACATGAGGTCAGTGGAGGGAGTTGCATAGAGGACAGGAAAGTAATTACTGAAAGTGATGGCTAAACCTATGAGAGACTGGGTACTTGGCCAAGATGGGATGAAGCATGACTTGGAGGATTGGAACAAATGCAAGTGTGAGGAAGAAATTCCAGCAGATGCCATATTTGGTTACATGCTCCTACATAGGTCAGAATACAAGCTGTCAGCATTATGCTTGTGTGCCATGGTTGAGTTCACTTACAGGGTAATCAGTCCCTTTGACAAGAACAACATGGATCAGACCCAGGGCAAGGATTGTGATCAGCTTGCACACAGTTTTGATCAATTTGCTGGTAGTAGGTTTGAGAAGGCAGTAGGGCTGGGAAATGAACAGTATTGCAAATATGAGTCCTTGGGAGAATACAAACAATCCCATGCCCAAGTCCATCTGTAAACTCAGTTCAGAATGAATGTATGGGAAGACATTGGAAGGGTGCTATGGCACTCCACCTTGCCAATGCTTCCTGGACTCAAGACTTGTCCTTTTGTTCTCCCATTTCATTAGTTATAGCTACTGATGCCTTGGTTCCTTCTGACTCCTCCCTATCTGCCACTTCTGCCTTTATTATCTTTGATTCTTCTTCCTCAGACATTCTTTCTTCTCCTGTACAACCTTGTAGTGAAGTTCTCTCATTGGATGCCAAATCTTATGCCTTATGCCTTAGTCTCTTTTCCTCAATCTCCCTCACTTCTACTTGAAATGCTTCTTCTATTGTGATCTTTACAGACTCTATTTCTTCAGCTAAAAAGCTATTTTCCTACAGCCCCCACAGTGCTCATCAAGACTCCATTGCAATCACCTCTCCTCTCCATCAATGGCTCTCCTCTCCCCATAACCACATCCACTTTTGGTCAGTTCCCTCATCTGCCAATTGGTCTGTCCACTTTCAAGCACACCAACTTGCCTAATCTCTATGTCTTCCCAACAACAAACACCAGCCCTACCACATATCCCTCAGGTTTGTTCACAAACATTATACCAATAGATGCCTCACTCTTTGGCATATACTAATAAACAACCCATCATACTGTGGTCATTCATGGCTTCATTTACTTAATCCCACTGAACAACCTCTCAAACCCAAGTATGCCAAAGGTGGTACTTGGCTCAATTCACCCCTCAGCTGAGACACCCAGCTTTGCATGCACTTTACAAGATGTGTGACCAATCATGTGCCTATCAGTGCTTTTCAACAGTGTTTCTTCCCAGGGCACTACATCACTTCCTGCCCCTGTGGTGAAGCACTAGAAACCCAGGACTACATCCTCAACAACTGTCCCTGCTTCTATTACCCAGTTGGAGCCCATGACAGCTTTTACTAGCTCATTAACTTCCTTGACCACAACCCAGTGGCCTTCTCCCTTGCTAACCAGCTACAAGGACCCATCACTCAGGAGGAATATGCCACCTGCTGCCTTACTCAGAGAGAATGACTCATGCTCAATGGAGTTCCTGATGTACACTAAAGGGCTTTCTCTTCTCTATTATCTTGTAGCTAGCATCATGCTCCTACACCTCTTTACTTTTCTTGATTACTCTCTATCATCCCATTTGACTAAATTAGTTTTTTCTTTCCTTTTCTTTTTCTTTCACTTGCCTTGTATGTAGCTCCTTGCTCCTCACTCTCTTCCTTTTCTTTCTAGTTTTCATCTCTTCTTTT
Organism: Podaxis pistillaris; assembly: GCA_018524465.1. Taxonomy (NCBI): domain Eukaryota; kingdom Fungi; phylum Basidiomycota; class Agaricomycetes; order Agaricales; family Agaricaceae; genus Podaxis; species Podaxis pistillaris. Next base: position 7,482 of record JAEUWN010000602.1, on the reverse strand, counting down.
TCCTTTTCTTTAGTTTTGGTATTGGGACTGCTACCATGCACCCATTTGTATTGGCTAGTCTAGTGCAATAAACATCAATATATATATTTTTTAAAAAAAGAAGGCATTGGAAGGCTGGGACATTCTAAGGATACTCCAAAGGTCTTGCACTTGGTGAGCATGTGGGGGAATACAGGAAAATTGGTGGCAAGAATAGTGAGTATGGTCATGGGCATCATGTAGGCTCTGTATACTGCTAAGGATATTACTGGTGGGAGATGGCATTGTTGAGAGACTGTCAAGGGACATTTGGAAGGAAGGAGTGAGGTAACATCATGGTGTGAAAGTCTAAGCAGGAGAGCTGCAGGTGCAACTCCAATGGTGGAGAGGGCAAAAAGGGCATTAGCAAAGAGAGTCATTGAAAGCAGGAGTAAAAGGACAAGAGGGCCCATCATGCAATAAAGTCACAAGTTCAGTCTTGAAGCCAAGTGGCCATCAGTGCATAGAGTGTGACAGATGTCTAATTTGAAAGTTGAGTGAGGGAAGGGGAAAGGTGAGGGGATACATACAAGGGCAACAAGGGGGAGGGCATTGACATGACCCTTGCCTTGATAGTGGGTGAACCATTGGAAAGTTGATATGCAATACCCAAGATGGTGGGGCATGGGTTACTGGTTTATCTGAGGTTTGAGAACAAAAGAAACTCACTGAGAGCATCTGTCATTGGTCCAGAAGCTCACATAGTGACTGCACAATCATTGACCTCCCCATGCCCACCATCCTGGCAAGCCAGTACTCCTTGACATACTCCTTGTTGATGATAAATTGAGGATCCAGTGGTCCCAGAAAGAAATGATTTTTGTTTGCTATTGTAGTGCTCAACCATTCTCAAGATCAAGAGCATTCAGTGACATTGTTGCTACATTTGGCAACTGCTGGACACCCTCATTAACTCAAAGTGACAAAATCTCCTCAATGGGTGGCAGATATTTAGACAGCATACACTTCATTGCTAGACAGTTTGCCATACACTGGAAGTTCAAGCACATCCACAATCCTCCTACATAACACCATGGCCTTTTAGGCATTGTTAAAACAAGATCAAAGAACAGTGACAAGTGCCTTCCCCCCTCCAGAGATGACCAAGAGAACCCATCTCCTGCAGATTTTCCTGTCCCCCTCTTGTCATCTTGATCAACTCCAGTGACTTTTCTGGCAGTAATCATGTCCCTTCATTTCTTAGAGCATTTTCTACATCTTTTGGCATACCACAATACACACAGCAGCATACTCTAGCTAGTCAGAACCTATCATTCCTTCCCTACCCATTTTCCTCAAATGCCACAAATGACCTCTTGAACCACACTCCATATACTTTCCACTGGCCCCAAAACATGTGCATCTCCCACTCTGACTCCAATGTTCCCCTCATGAGTCCCTGATGCATCTCCCACCTGCTCTCCTTGCTTATAGCACCCTTGCTTAGACCTCAAGGATCATTCTGTCCACCAGAACCAGACACTACTAAATGTTGTTTGACTTGATGTGATTGTGACACAGGTTATAATCCTCCTTGCCCCTACAAGCCCATTGTTGTGCAGTATGTCAAAAGTGATGGCCATCTTGCCAACCCCAAGATTCACTGAATGGGTACTCTCTACCCTGATCTCTCCAAATGTGCAAGACATGGGTTGGTCAAGAAGTACTCAGGGAGGAAGGGCAATCTGACTCCTTTCCAGGCATATAAGAAAAATCTAACCTGCCTCTATGGGATCTGATTGTCAATACTCAATGTCACCAGCTAGCTCTCCAATAATAACACTACTCACTGACTTTGAGTCTACTGTCAGGTCATTTTTTCTTGGTGCCATAGCTTCCATTGGGTAATCCTTTCTGAAATAACCTTAATATAATAAGCTAAAGCTCTGGGATTAGGCTGACAGGGGTGACCATCCTACAGTTGTGGCTATACATTCAGAAATACCCTCAGGATTTGACCTACCTCAAATTACTGGTTCATCTGCCTTGCTTTTTGCTGTGCTCCTGTCTGATAGACTGTCTTCAGGTTGCTTTCATTTGGTAAAATGAGTCCCTAATCACTCTTGCAAAAGGATTAACAACACTGTGGATCCATCAAAATCCTTTGGTCAACAATTTCAGTCCATGGAGGGTACTACTATGCTATGGAACAATGGGGGAACATCTCCACCCTGCTAAAGCCAATTTAGTATGTCCATGGATATGTGAGAGCTCATTGGAAAATGTTCTTAAGAGTATTACAGGAGTATTGAGCTCATGCCCATGTTGACTGTGAGTATTGCTGATCATCACAGCCTCCCTTCCACCTGGCACTTACAACTTTACCTGATTAGAACATGATTGAGCTCATTGTTCATGGGTTCTTCATTCACAAAGTCTGGCAAAGTAAGTTACCTCTTTATGTCAGAAATGGCATTCATAGTGGACATCCTACTAGCCACCTGCAGCTGTACAAAGCTATTATGTGGCATCACTGTAAGTGTCAGTCTGAATGTTATCCTTGTACCAGTAATCAGAGACTGATGAGAACTTCTACAGGCAGTCTTTGCACTTGGGGACTTTGCAATGGGAACCAGTACATCTAAGCATAAATCATTTCCACTATTGCCAGAATGTTCCTAACTAAAACATTGACAACTAGCTGCTTATGTGACTGCATGAGTTTCTTCACTCTGTGATCATTGACTAACAATCTCCTGGCTGATCTGTACAAAGCACATTGGAAACAGATTACTATAAAATTCTCCTAGTAACTCCCCAGGTAGGTCAAAGACATCCTTTTTTCTACTAGCCTGGAATAATGTTCTGATGTATGGTCTGGAATAGTGTTTTACAACTGCCACCTTAGCCTGTGCCATTGGCACCAACTGGTTGATCACAGGGGCTCTGGTGAAGTTTTTCAGAGAGAACAGAACCCAATTTCCACAGTTCATGTTTGCTACTGAGTGTTCTATTGATCTAACCTAATGAATACTCATCATTTCTTTCATTGCATCACTTACAGGACCAGCCACCTTCTCAGGAAGCTGATATTCTATGCCATCAATCTAGGTCTACTCACAAGGTAAGTTTGATGATCATGTGGTTGTTCACAAGTCATCAATGTTCAAGTCATCTAGTCTAACAGACATTTGTTGAACTAGCAGCCTGACGGTGTAGTGGTGAAGGATGAATCACTTACTTAGTGGAACAGTTGAGGTATTGAGGATGCTTAGGTGGTAGTGGTTGAGAGACAAGAGACAGATTGCATATTATTGTATCTACAAGGTCCTTATATACCTACAGGAGTGGCTGTGTGTATACAAGTACATACAATGCATAAGGGGATACATCATAATTGTCAGAGTAGTGACTTGATGATGGAGATGAGAACAATAGTAATAGTACAATAAGACAGTAAGATAATTGTTCATAATTCACACAGAGCTTGCACAGCATCACATGCTATATTTATTTCCAACACTCCTCCATGCTGAAAAGCAAGTAGAATTATGCTGCAAGTATTGCACTAAGATGACATTGTGTCTACTGAGCAAAGAATTCCATGCCTAACATGGCTTGGCAATGCTGAAACTTGGTTGCATCAAGGTTTTTGGTGAAGATATCAGCTGGATTCTTCATTCCATCAACCCAATACAAGTCAATTTTCTTTTCTTCGACATATTGACAGATAATGTGATATTTCACATCAATGTGTTTCGAGTGTTTCTCTTGAACAGGATTGGAAGCCCAAAAGATAGAACCCTGGTTATCACTGATTAAGTGTGGGGTTGGGCACTTCAAACCTATTTCCGATAATAACTGATGCATCCAGACAAGTTGCTTAGAGCAATCAGAAATTGCCATATATTCAGCTTCAGTAGAGGAGGCAGCAATAGTCTTCTGGCATCTACTGAGCCAGGATACTGGTCCTGCTGCAAGTGTGACATAATTGCCAGTGACTGATTTGTGATTGTGAGGTTCTTGAGCCCAGTCAGAATCAGAGTAGGCAACAATAGCCTCATTCAATGATCCATCAAACACTATCCTTGACTTGTGTGTTGCAAGGAGGTAATGAAGGACATAAAGTCCTGCCTCATAGTGCACAGGTGCAGGGTTAGCACACTGCTGGCTCAGCTTAACAACAGCATAAGCAATGTCTGGTTGGGAACCAATCATCAGATACATCAAAGATCCTACAAGTTGTTGGTATTTCTGGTGGAACGCAGGGTCAGGAGACTCAGAATTAGGGAGGAAAGAGAACCCAGAAGGAAGTGGAGTTTTTGTTGGTTTTCTGACAACATTGAACTTCTCTAAGACCTTATCAAGATAATTGACCTGGTCTAGGAATATTTTCCTATTCTTCCTGTCACGAGTAATGTGCATACCCAAGAATTCTTTGCATTCTCCAAGGTCACAACACTCCCATTTAGCCTTAAAGTGCTCTTTCAAACTGATGAAGAGCAGCATGTGTTTTCTGACCAAAGCAACATCATCAACATAGATGAGTGCTATAATCAACTGCCCTGTTTTGGGACAGTGATAATAATATCCACCAGCATCACTTTCACAGTGCTTGAAGCCCAGTTCCTTCATGGATGTGGTCAGCTCATGCCACCAGGCTAAGCCAGCTTGTTTTAAGCTGTAGAGAGCTTGGTGCAATCTCCACACTTTATTTTCTTTACCCTTCAGGCAAAAGCCTTCAGGTTGCTCCATGTAGATTCCTTCATCCAGTTTACCATAGAGATAAGCTGTCTTCACATCTATGCTTTCTATTTCAAAGTCCTCAAGTGCTGCAACACCAAGTATAAGATGTGCCATTTCATAATGGACTACAGGAGAAAATAACTCATCAAAGTCTATTCCTTCAATCTGGGAGAAACCTTTTGTCATGAGTCGAGCATGTTTTTGGCCATCGGACTTCGTGTTAAATACCCATCTATTTTTGATTGTTCTTCAACCTTTTGGGAGATTGACCAATTCATAGACTCCACACTTTCTTAATGCTTGGAGTTCCTCTAAGCAAGCATCAAGCCAAGCTTTCCTATCAGAAGGATTCATATCGCCAAGTTCTTTAAAATGAACTGGTGTTTTAGGCTTAGTGATGGCATTGGCCATGAGAAACTCAATGAATTCCAGTCCCCCCTCGTGGACAAGATGTTGTATATCTTCCATGGGCTCCCCTGAATGCAGTTCAGTTTCTGCTTCATTTTCATTTTGAGGGTGCACCTCAGGATTGACCAGTGGCTGTGCTCCTCCAGAATTCCATTGGGGATGCCTCTCATATATTCTGGCTCAACACTCATGCCAGGGCATGCAATACCTGATGCGTTCTTCTTGCAGACCTATAACTTCCCCTTTGGGATATGGTTGCAATGCATCATGTTCATGGGGATGATGATTCTCTTGATCCATAGCTCAGAACTTATCCAAGAGATCATCAAAGTTACTTTTGAGATCATCAATTGGATTGGATCGATCACCATAAACATTGCCAGGCCTCGCTGGTGGCCTTCATTCTCTACCAGATCTCCTCAGTTCACTTGGCCCAGGCTGAGAATCACAAGGTGGTGGAACAGGAGGTTCCTGCAGAGAAGGCAGTCTCAATGGGGTTTGTGGCCTTGACAGCACAGAACCTGGAATGGAGGGCAATCTAGCCCTAGGTGGAGTAGGTGGGAGTGGTTTGCTAGGGAAACCACCAAAACCAAATGGAGCAGGAGCAGAGGGTGGATCCGCATCTCCAGAGTTGTCATTGTCATTGTCATCTTTTGCTGACAGCCCTTGCTGAGGATATCCTTGAGGATCACTCTTTGGACATTTCAGGAAATAAGATTCCTCAAAAATGGCTGTGGGGGAAACAAATTCAGCATTGTTTTTGGTGTGCCAAATGAAAATGTAGTTCCTCCCAGAAGTGTAACCAACAAAGAGCATTAACTCAGAATGAGGCTCTAATTTATTGTTATGTTTTTCTTCTGGAATGAAGACATATGCTCCACAGCCAAAGACCCAGAGTTTAGAAACATCTGGTTTCTTCCCATGCCATAATTCAAATGGTGTTTTCCATCCAATTTGACACATCAGCATGTGATTATAGACATGCACAGCTGTTTGAATCACAAATTCCCAATATGACTTGGGAATACATGCTGTAGACATCATTGCTCTCATCTTGTCAAGTAATGTGCGATTCAATCTCTCAGCACAACCATTTTGTTGATGTGCATAAGGAGCAGTTGTTTCATGGATAATCCCCTTTTCTTTAAAGAAATCTATCATTTCTTGTGACATGTATTCGCCACCATTGTCAGTTCTGAAATGCTTCACCTTAGCCTCATGTTGGGTGCTAATTAAAGCAACAAAGTCCTTCAGGGCTTTTAATGCATGTGATTTCGAATGCAACAATGTGATCATGATAGTTGATGAGTAGTCATCAAGAAATGTCATTGCCCATTTGTATTTATGGTACAATAAAGTTGGGAATTCGAGAAGATCTGAGTGGATTAATTCCCCAATCTTAGTTGCCTGACAGGGATTCTCAGAGAAGGTCTTCTGGTGTTGCTTACCAAAAGCGCAACCAGGACACATGTGTTTCCTCTGAGGGAAAACTATTTTACTTGGCCTTTCAGAAGATTCAGGTACCCATTTCAGGGCATCATCTGAAATATGTCCAAATCTCTGGTACCAGATCTCATAAGATGGATCATGGACTGATCAGTTCACTTGTCTGGTGTTTTTGATAATCCAGCAGAACACATAATGGAGATTAGAGTTAGATCCTGAGCTACATCTGGCTGACAGGATAGGTGATCCCAATGGATCGCAGAGGGTTGTTGTGATGTGAGAAGTAGTCATTGTTGCACCATTTTGCAGAAACATGTTGGTGGACAAGATGTGGCCCCCCATGCCCTTGCAGTAGAAAACTGGGGCAATTGTTGAAGTCCTGATGAAGACTCCACCAGTTCAATGGTCTACAACTTCATGCTCAAACATGACAGTACTGCAAGCAATAATAGGAAGGACCTTTCCCACTTCAGCAGTTCCAACAGCTCCAAAGTTTCCCTTTTCGAACTTGACAAAGTCATCCATGTTGCACATAAAGTGGCATGATGCACCAGAATTGAGGAGCCATTCAGTCATATATTTAGCATTTGCAGGCAGTATTCCACATGCCTTACTTGATGATTCATACTCAAGAGAAGAAGGAATCATATTGCAGTATATATTACATGTCCAATCATTTACATATAGAGGGTTGGTGATCCAGGACTGTATGTCATCATTAACTGCACTTCTCGAGTTTAATGAAATATATAGGGTATGGAGATCCAAGTGAGATCTCATCATCATCCTTCTCCTTCAATTTGAAATATTCAGTGATTGCTGCTGTAGAGGATAGAAATTAAGGTAGCAGTTACAAAAACAACAAAATGCAGCTAAGTAGCTACTACTGTCCTCAGATGAGTTCTGGGGGACAATGAACAGAAA
>JAEUWN010000067.1:0-22798 GCA_018524465.1 Podaxis pistillaris | reverse complement strand
ATCGTCCTGTGAAGAATTCCAGGTAGAGGATAAGGTAGAATAAATAGATTGCAGGGCGTATGGCTGGGGATTATCGATTTCAGGTGATCGAGAACTTCTGTCGATTTCTGTCGATCAAGAACGCTTCTGTTCGATTTCTGTCGATCAAGAACACTTCACCTTGACGATTGTTGATGCAATTTTCAGTCAGAGGGTGTTCTTCTGACAGACCACCAGGCGTTGAGTGGGCGTATTACAGGCTTTCCTTTGCCAGACCACCAAGCAACAAGTGGGCGAATTATAGTCGAGAAGGGAAGGGGGGGGTTTGGTGTTGTTTAGGCACAGCGTGAAGCAATGAGAACCAACGACGTCCCGATGGCACAGTGTGAAGCAATGAGAACCTTGGGGTGACTACTCGCACAGCGTGAAGCAATGAGAACAGTAGTCGGGAAGTTATTACAACATGGGATTTGCACACGAGGGAAGTCTAATCTTGATGTTACAAGGTTTCTTCTTCGGCTGGGTGACACCTAAGTCAGAGCCTATCCTTGTAAGTGAGATGAGCAGAGGTCCTTGTCCTTTACAGGTCTGAAGGAGCTGCTCTGTTTAACCTTGAGTGGCTTTGCATGTTGTCTCTAGACAGCGAACTCGCAATGGATTGCACTCTTCGTAGGACAAGTCGTGGACAAGAAAACCAGAGAGGAGAAAGCTCAACCACAAGGGCGAAGTGTTGTAGACTTTATGGGTTGATGTGGCTCAAGGTCTTGTCTAAGTACCAAGAGAGCACAGTGTAACACAACGTAAAGATTAGACTTGCTAATCTACATGTCCAGGCGATGTACATATACAAGTCCTATGACTACTTTAGGAAGTAGATCAATAGTAACATAGAGGGCAAAATATTGGAAGGGGAACACAGGAAAGGGGAAGCATAGGGCATAGGGCATAGGGTTCAAAGGGGAGTGCATATGTCATAAGATGAAAGTCTGCAGATGCGAACATAATTGATGCAGGCATGAATATGACAGCGAAGACGAAACTGATACCTGGTCCAAATAGGGAAGAGTGTCTAAGAAAGGAAGTAGTAAGTTCAGCATCCAATCACAAGTCGTCATTGCATGGGAAGTATACTCCGTGGTAACGACACACTTCATCTACCCTCCCACACATTTCCCAGTCAATCATTTGTCGCAACTCCATAGTTTCCTGCCAGAGGCTGACCATCATGCGCTTCATCAAATCCCAGTCTTCGTAAGGCTGCTTTTCATAGTTCTCGGTCTCCTTGGTTGTCTCGTCATCGGAAATATTCATAACAGTCCATGGATTAGTGCATGATAAATAATGTTGTGGCAGTTGCACTGAGGGCTCATAACATTGATGACCCTGGACCCACTACTCAAGATAGCTGGTACAACTGACTTAGCTGATGCACCTGGTGTGCATGCTGAATTTGACAGATATCTGAAACTCTTAGTATCATGGATAAGTTTCCTTTTCTTTTTCCTCCATTTCTTGTTTACTTCAAATTTTGTGCTTGATTTCTCTCAGCCTCAATGTCACATCAAGCAGAACAGGCATTCAACTGCCATGTTCACCCCCTCCACTCTGTTTTCCACCAATCCCCTCTCTCTTCTCTCTCTCTCTCACTCATTGTATATCATAAACTAGTGATATTACTCCTTTCAGTTCTCCTTAATCATAGGTACAGTCTCATATAAATATGGTCATGTATCTACAGAGGAGACCAGTGAATACTACCCCCTCTCTACAGCCCCTACCAGCTGGGTTGAAGCCTCATCAGACAGATGCTGATGCCTCACATCTTTTTCTCTCACCATCACAGCATACTCTCTTCACAACACTGCTTACAGCAGAAGGCTAGGGGGAACTATACCAAATTAGAGTTGTTCAGTGATAAAAATCGTCAGAAGCTTATGGAAACATTGGTAGTCTTATTGGTACGAAGGGTCATGACTCTGAGTCACCAATACCGGCCCCAGGGCCCAAGCTCATGTGTCCCACTGCAGGGCAGCCCCTTTTAACATACGGAATACTACCGCGTCGGCAGAGGAGCAACTGCATGACCCGGTTGGCGAACGAGACTACCCGTTGGGATTCAACACTGCACATGAGTTGGTCCGGCTGACCGAGTAGCAAAACAATATGAGCCGAGGACCTGCATTGTTGTGGTCTGAGGAGATGGCCTCGCAGAATATAGGTGTCACTTTAGTTAATGTGGGGCATGGACAAGGTTCCACCTGCGGACTTCTGGAGGAAGGCAAAACCACTGAATGTCGAATGTCGAATGTCGAATATTAAGTATAGATTGTCCGACTGCAACTTGTAAAGATCACATGATCGGATCAGCCAGCCCCATCAGACGCGCTCCGCCTGGTTCCACCCACTCAAAGTTGACATGGACATGTCAATGGTCATGCATTCATGACTTCCTTTCGATCATCTTCCCGGACCAAAAATCATAAAATAGACGACATTAATCGTCCATATCCGTTCAGGCACATGCCAGGCGCCTGCATCCTCACAGCGTAGGAGTATTTGTCGACGGTCCTCGTCCGATCAACGATCCACAGTATGTTCCAATCAATTAGGTGCGATCTCTTGGACTTTGAAATGTTCCCATCTCATATTTCTTTTTGTAGTATCCCCATCCCTTATCCAATAAAGTTCATATTTTTGTGCGATGCCCATGAAGACCGCTGTACTGCAGCTTGAAAATGACGAGACAACTGATAGTCTCCTCTTACCCGACGTCAGAGACGAAAGTTGGATCTGTCGGACCTGTCGAACCTGCGCGAAAAAGCCCTCGTATGTTGCTCAATGACGCCGCGACTCTTCACCTGCGCATCCTCAAACAAAAATTGGGTGACAAGCTCACAAGGCCGAGGGATGACACCTCGCTTTTCTGTCGATGGTCGAGCGGGTAGATCTATGTGAGATCATTACATCCCTTGCCGAAGACACCTGAAAGGATTATCTTTCCTACGGTTCATTCCCTTGATATATGCCTGTACTCGATACAGAGGATTGGGCTATTTACTGGCATATCTTTTCAAATGTGTCAGCGGGACTTATAGCGGACAGACTCTTATATTACCCCAAGTCAGGTGCATATCCCCAGCAATCGCGAGATATTTAAAGATATCCCTCACTGCCCGTGTCCCATAACGCATGTCACCGTGACGGTTGTCCGACACACAATAATGCAACGCACTCGCAACTGCTGTCCAATCCACGCCTGATCGACATCCTACAATGTACTCGACCAGTCAGTTGAAAGCTATGCTCTACACTCCACCCGTTCTCGCACTAGATTGTCGACAGTACTTCTTTGAACCACCATCGCAGTATACCATGCCACAGCCTTTAGTCCCAACGAGCACCGAGGACGGTTTCGTACACTGTCCCCAAGACATCGCTAGAATCATCTTTGAGATGGCAATGGAAGACAGGCCCCTGCCCGTTCATCTCGCACTCGTCTCCCGACAGGTGAAAGAATGGTAAGTCTCTTTAGTTTCATCCTTTTGGTATGCTCAGCCCAGATGCGCTGCTCAGGGTCGACCCTTTCATTTACCGCACCCTCAGTTTTTTTGATCCAATCCGTTTCAATTCCTTCTATCGGAATACCTTCCACAAAAGCGGACCTTCGCTGATATCCAAAGATCGCAACTTCTACCAGAAGCACGTAAAAGGGCTTTTTGTTCACGCATACGCGAGCTCCGACAAGCTGGCAGAAGTGGTACGAGAAATGACTGGAATTGAGGCTCTCGCGCTTGTGGAAGCCAACTCCGGCGAGGATGCCATGAGGCGGATTTTGATGGACTATTCTAGCTCCAAGCAACAAGGCCGTCCAGCCAGAGGGAATAGGGACAACGACCTTTTCCCCTTCCAAAATCTTCGACGTCTCTCCTTCTCGTCCTGTGTCCTCCAAACTCGCCTCAACACCAAAATCCAGCTCACTTTTGCCCATCGCTTCTTCAAGGACATAACCCACATGGACATGCATTTCTACCCTAAAGTTGATTGGGAGGCGTTGCACCATCTACACACCCTTACGCACATATCCTTCAACGACATGGTATCCTCGTTGCGTCACCCTTCTAGCAGGACGTGGGATAACTGGATGACACGATTGCTGAATGCTTGCCCTCCAAGTGTGCAGGTGGTAATCTTTGGATGCATCGATTCTTACAACTACAACTTCTATATGATGGGCGGGGACGAGGAGTATCTACCCGGGCGGATGGTCGTCGAACTCTGCGAGTTCGTTACAGGGAATGGGCCTCGGAACAAACCTGGTAACTATTCGAAGTACCACGCAATTTCACGGCTGATTGCCGGATGGATACATTCACGGGCAGTCGCTGCATGCTTGGGTCATGGCGATCTTCCAAAAGATCATATCTTTTACGATCGCATTCTCGTCGGTTCGAACAGCCCGTTTGGCCCTATATTCCATGTGGATGATTGGGCATATACCGGAGGTGGTCCAGTGAGGGATTGCTGGTCCATGGCGGAGGATCTGATCGAAAGGAGGAAGAGAAGCGATCTTACTTGTTTGTGATATGATATATTGTGTGCTATAGTTTGTAGTTCGTTTGCCGGGTCCGAACATTTTGTACTTGTACTTTACGTAGCTTCATAGGTTAGACGACTCAGTGGCGTTATCATTTACCTGGACGGATAAGCTGGCCAAACCAGATCTCTACTGCCGGCTCAACTGCTCCTCGTCTTTCCCCGACCTTCTCAAGTTGTAGCCCAATTGCCTCCATCATCGTCCATAGATCCCGTTCCGCTATATCCCGCTCCTTGTACCCGAGAAGGATCACAGGAGGCTTTTCTCCCATTCGGACCAACTTAGAAACTGTCCGTAGGAGGGCAGGGAAGGAAGATGTATTATATGTCACATCCGACATCCTATCATCCAAGTTATTGGTGGATTGAAGGCATTTAGGAACTCGAACGCACAAAAGTACGTCAATATCTCCAAGGGAGCCCACACTTTCCGGAAGATTTTCATCTTCCCAGTCCAAGACGTCTGCTTTTGGAGCATTGTAGGGACACAAGGACAAGTTTGACGCTATGTTGTGGTTCAGCAAGGGAATCGCACTTTCTACTCAGGTGATTAGGTCGGGGAGAACTTTAGAATGAGCTGGTCCTCACCGAGATCTGTTGCGATAATTCTATCCCCCTCATTTCCTGATGTGTTAAATCGAGCGCGAAGAGAGGCGATCGTCAGAGAGACAATTCCAGTTCCGGCGCCTAGAACTTATTAGCTCTAATCTCGTGCGAGATGGACGGGGTCTGCAAACCTAATTCTATCATGCGTCTCCGTTCCGCAGAGAAAAGTGCACTCCACAACTTTTCGAGAGAATTGTTTGGTCTGCCTTCGTTGGGCCTTCGGAAATCAATGAGCCAGGAGCTCAACCCTATACCGCTGTCCCAGATTTTCTGTTATTCGTCATCACTTCCCCGAGTCGGACGCATGAAAGCTGAACTCACTTTGTCCAAATCGAAGGAAGTTTGCTCAGTAATCTTCAATCCACGGGTCCTCATCATCTCGCCAGCCTCATCTCCGCTGACCTGAACCCCACCAGCCGTGTTCGTGAGTCGGTACAGGCGTTCAATTCTTTCTTGCTTCTTCATGCTCCCCTTCAGGCCTTTCGCAGAAAATAAAATCGGGGTGGATATCACCGGGAAAGGGATGCTTCCGATCGTGGCTTCACAAATATCAACGACATAATTCGGTTTCAGAGGCGTGGTCTGTGCGGACGCCGAAAGGACGAGCTGCCACTGTTGTCCTTCTCGGACGCCTGGAGGAATCGGGACGGGTATCTCTTTGTACGCGGAAGAGTGTCTGTATGTAGTAAGCTTGACTGGTCTAGTTGCGTTGAGGGTGAAAGCAGGAGGAGAGGATGTTGCGGAAAGGGTGACTCGTGGATATGGTGCCCAAGCATAATATATATCCTGTGAACCTTCATAGGCTTCCGTTCGTAGGTCATTGGATATTTGAGGTGTGATTCCTATTGCGCCGGCTGGAGCTGCTTGGGTGGGTGGTGGACGAAGGAAGGAAATATAGTAAAACATAGTTGAAGATAAGATTAGATCAGTGCTGGGTCATCTACTAACGTCAACGTGATCGCCGAGACGGCCGACAGTTGGACCAACAGGCCTTCGCTTCTTCCCTCAATGTCGGCGCTTATATTAATCAACCCTGTCACAACGTTGCTAATCTCTCGCTCAAACCACCAACTCTCAGATTGTCGCAACAGGGATGAAGTGGATACAAAACCTGGTCGATAAGACGTCGGGTTTCCTGGATTCCTATGCTCTTTCCTTGAACGATCCATGCTCGGACTCACGGGAAGACAAGCTGATAAGTATGACACTTCTCTCTCACCCGACACGTAGCTAAAATACTGCCGTAGGCCCCCCAGGGGATTCCTCGCCTTCTCCAAAAGCAACATCCCGGAGCTTCCCAGAGCTTCCTGAGGTTCAGCCAGGGGACCCTTCCGAAGAAGTTCCCGACGCGTCCGATCTGCTTAACCCACCGACTCTCAGTGAAAATGGTACACATCCACCCCAATTCGCATAGGACTTTATCGTTCAAGGCTTTATTTGGATAGATAGTACCTCAAGGAACACGCTCCATCAAAGTGCCGTTTTATCCGCTAGCCCGAAGAACTGGTCTCCCCAGCAACCGGTTGCGCACGAACCATATAACACCCAAGCCCAATACTCTCATGCCCATATGACTGGTTTGTAATTCACGTAAAAAGCTTACCGGCATTGACTGACGAGCGATCACAGTCCTCAAAGACATGCTCAAGCATGTCATTCCAGGTGCTCGGCACAATTCGGCTGCCCGTGACCCTCCTCCTCGGTGTCATCCTGGCACTCGGACACGTATCCTTCAGGACATGAACGCTCGCATCCATAACAAAAATATCAGGATGATGTGGCTCTTTGGACCGGCTGGTTCTGGCAAGTCGGCGATCATGCAAACGGTTGCAGAGACCCAGCCGCCACGTGTGATCTGTACTACGCTATTCTTATCCCAAACCAATGAACGCGACGACCCCAACAAAATCCTCACCACTCTTGCTTACGGCTTCGCCGTCGTCAATCCAACGTATCGCCATTTCTGCGAGGAACTGATGATTCTTGATCCTGATTTTCTATCACTTTCTATGGACGAACAATTCGAACGCCTTTTCGTTCAACCCTTTGTCAGCCTCGCCATCCAGGATGTCCAACGTTGGGTGGTCATTCTGGATGGTTTGGACGAATGTCGGAACAAGGCAGCCCAATGCAGAATTGTTGGTCTGATTCGGAACTCTATTCTCCATCAGTCTACACCTCTGCTATGGATCATCTCGAGTCGACCTGAACCACACCTGAGGGCTTCCTTTTCAAAGGTCAGGGACAGCATCACGAGTTTCTGGGAACAAGAAGTACCCGTTGACTCGCATGATGCTTCAGAGGACGTCAGTCGGTACCTGAGCGCCGAGTTTGCAGACATTCGGGAGGTCCACACTTATTCAATCCCGTCACCATCAAGCTGGCCCTCTGATGAGGAGTTTCTGAGGCTCTCGACTAAATCTTCTGGGTTCTTCGGTTTCGCCTCTTCGGCGGCGAAGTATATCGCCAGTGCAAACCCCGTTTCTCACCTCCAGGACATCTTGTCCTCAAATTGCCCTCTCGAGTCGCTTGGCTCGATGTACACTAAAATCATGTCGAACATACCTAGCGACGTGCTTCCCAACACGAATGCGATCTTAGGATTTTACGCGGTACACCAAGTGTTTCCGTTTATATGTTCCCCCGCTCCAGGCGACAGCAAAAATCTAGGGTTTCTAGCTCTGTGCAACATTCTTGGGATAAAGCAACATGATGGTTACGCAGCCTTGCACCCACTGTCGTCGCTCTTAATTGCTCCTCCCCTGGAGGAGGCCGAAGGTCATGGGGTTACATTTTATCACTCTTCCTTCCTTCAGTTCCTCGGCAATCGCTCTCGATCGCGATCATATTACATCGATGTGGAAGGGGAGCTCCTAAAAATCTGGCACTGTTACCTTGGGATACTTCGGAAAGCTAAGAAAAGTGAGTGTAAATTCATGTGTGCTTTCCTCAACACTCGGCGTTAATAGATCCTTGAAAGCGTATAAAGACATTGATATCTCTTGGCCACCAAATGACGGAACATCTCCTTCCGAACTCCGGCAAGCATTACTTCATATTGTACAGCACGGATGGATCTCAATCCTGATTGATTGCTATGATGACTGCCGACGAGGTACCTGTTCGAAGATCATGCGTTTGCAGAATCGTCTCTGCTATTCCAGCGAGCTTGTTAAAATATTCCAAGAGCTCGAGTCAATCGTCCTGGACTGTGCAGAGCTGAGATCAGACTCTTTATCATGTGGATAACTGGGCATGTAAGTATGCAATCTCGAGGCTGATTTTATCATTGAGTCTTATTTTGAAGGTCGAGTACGAGGTTAGGGTGCTAGTAGCACCTCAGGAAACACGACTCGATAGAGCCGATGCAGGAGGAAATTGGAAGAATGTGTACGCTAAACGCCCTTTCCGTCGTGTAGTTTCGTCCCGCACAACAGGCGCTTCAATAGCCTCGACGTTGCTCAGGGTATGTCCACGATGGAACAAACTTAAAGCTTACTCTTACAGTATCTGTTTGATTATCATAGGGTGCTGAAGCAAAACCGCCAGCAGTCGATGATGGCCATCAGAAGACGTTCAGCCCGCTCAACGAGCTTATGGAGGCATGTGAGTCAGTGGGCTCTGGTCTATCAGTGACCCTTATTGGCACGAGGAGCAAACGTGCGGTGATAGGGCCTATTACTGGACGTGATCCCTTAGGAGATGTATACTACATAGTTCCCTGCTAGTAACGTCTATGTTCAATCGACTCGAACTTGAGTGAGATCGGTGCCTGAGCTCAGGAGAGATTGACTGTAAGACGTTGGATTTGTTAGGAAATAGCAGCATTTCCCCGGAGAATAGTTGCCAAGTTTGAAAGCAAGTGTAAGTGAAGAAGGGATGCTGCAGGTGGGGACTCCTGAATTAAACTCTCAGGAATTATTAACTTTGTTACTTTAAATATTGTAGTCTATCGGTACCCTACGGCTCAATGAATTAAAAAAGAACGGCAAGTGCTGACGCCCACTCCGTCAATGTAACGTGCTTGGGGTATTGCTCCAATCTTTCGTAGGGATGAACCGGCACACCAGTCATCTCACAAGGCCATGCAGCGCCGCCCAGAAACATACCCCGATCGGGGAATACCTCGATAGTCTCACACTCGAAGTCGGGCGCAATGAGCCCGTACTTCCACCACAACGCCTTATCGGAATCGGGGTTCGAGGTAGGACTCCAACTCGCAACATCAGGATCTTCACAAGGATGTTGACCGACTCCGACACTCTGAAGCTCGAATCTGGGAAGCTTTTCAACAAGACGGAACATCTGTCCGATGGCATAATTCTCGGCGAGGAAGAAGTGAGCGACGTGATACGGGTTGCAGATGTTGCTGTGCAGACAATTTGTCCAGAGCAAACGAGATGCACTTGGCTGGTCTGAATGATGGGCGTTTCCTCAGATGCTTGGGTAATGGCGGCGGGTGGAGGAGGGGGATGGAGGAAATCCTTTAGGGCACCCGGTGTGGGGCACCTATATGCGTGGGTGTGGACGACCGTTTTCCTGTAGTTGGATTCACGGTTGTGTGTGGTCTCATCAATAATGGATTTCACCTCTGATGATGGGACACTGAATATTTAAAGTTGGTTCTCGGGGCCTCAGGTTGATTAACTTGGATTCTTCGGTCTAGCACGCGACCATAATGTTCCGACGGAGATGAGACCAAGCAGCCTGTATACTAACTACTCTCCGACTATGTTTCCTTTGCTTCCTGGACTCGTCTGTCTTGAATGTGGGTCATTTCGCAGTACAAATACACCTTTGAGCGCGGGTGTTCATCAATAAGAACCCACATGTACTGGAGGGGCGTTTGGGATTGATTTCCAGACCAACTTCATGAGTGAATCGAAACGTTGTGTCAGTCGAATGAAACAGATGACTGCTGCGCGGTTCGACTTTCTCGGAGAACATTCTTCTAAGGGGCCACCTGCCTAATCCCCAGGCTGCACACCATCCACTTCTCATTTCTATCTTCCCCAGTCAAACGTCCTCGGTTAGATCTTCACGTAACCAAGTGGACTTCTTCATAGTCGCACTGCTGTGTGTCGTGCAATAGGTTCTCCTTTGTCCCTGGTCTCGCCAAACTGCTGCTCAGCGTGACGATCTGGTGTGCCATTCCGAGAAACAAATGCTCCCACCGCCAAGTACAGCCTTCATCATGGCGTTATGCACACATACTTCGACATGATTAATGGGACAAGGAAATGCCATGGTCACGAGGATGACAACGACGTCGATGATTGTTGCAGCCGTGGCGCTTAGAGAATGGGAGTCAGTGCATTTGTGTTAGTTCGTGATTCACGAACGGATATGTTGTTAGTGTGTTGGGGGCTTGGTGAGGAGGTATAAGCCAATGACATGTCGACGGACTTTCAGCCCCTTTACACACACCTTATACACGGACGGTCTTGCCATACACTTGATGGAATCCGTATGCTGCTCACAGCAAAGTCCAGAGTTTGGTATGACCTCATGTGGCCAGATGAAGGGCGCACCGCTCTGCGCCATAGTGATGTTTGACCCACATCTAACCCACGCGGTCTTGCGCGCTCAACCGTGATCTCCTAAGCAGATATATTTATTTCCCTTGCAGATTCCATTTCATTGCTCTCTATTCTTCAGCAAGTTCGACTCTCCGACAGAAATAACTGAGCACTGCCAGGGGATAATTTTATTCAAGATTTTTGTCAACTTGGACTTGTAAGTTGTTGGTGACAGAAAGTGTTCGAACTTCGGATCAACGGAGGTCGGTGGGAATGATCGGCCTCATGATGTCATGGAGCATCACGTTCGCTGGGTTTGATTTTTGCACGTACACAGTGTAGAGGTCCGATAATTGTTCTTAAGTACACCGGTTCTCCCCATAAACAAGGGCCAACGAGCTATTCATAGCTGGAATCAGTGGTTTTGAGCTTGGAAAGACGTGCAGACACTCTATTATCTAGTCATGATACATCCAACAGCCGTGATTAAGTGAAATAGTACTAGTGTTAATGGGAGGTAAAGGGTATCAATTTTTCAGGCCGTGGTCGCAACGCGTTTGGGGTATTGATCCAATCTCTCATAGAGACGAACAGGCGCACCGCTCATCCCATCAAGCCATGCAACACCACCCACAAACATATCCCGATCCGGGAACACCTCGACAATTTCGCACTCGAAATCGGGTACAATGAGCTTATATTTCCTCCATAGCTCTTGCGATTCCGAGTCCGGATTCGATGCTGGACACCAGCTTGGGACATCGGGATCCTCACATGGATATGGACCAACACCAACATTCTGGAGCTCGAATCTCGGGAGCTTTTCAATGCGGCGGAACATCTGTCCAATGGCGTAGTTCTCGACAAGGAAGAAATGTGCCACAGAGGGATCGGTGATGCGAACCGTTGATGTTGCCGTGCAGACAATCTGACCAGAGCAAACGAGATGCACTTGACGGGTTTGAATGATGGGTGTTTCCTCGGATGCCTGGGCAATGGCTGTGGGTGGAGGAGGGAGATGGAGGAACTCCTTTGGGGCCCCGGGTGTGGGGTGCCAGTACGTGTGGGTGTAGACGACGGTGATGGAGATCGGTCGTGCAAAATAGGCACTAGGGGGAACGTTAGTTGATTTAGCCATTTTTATATTTTAGCGGCTGCCGACCTGAGGACCCGTTGGAGCTCGCCTTGAGCGGAAAGAGCGATGCGCTCGACACCTGACACAGCGGAAGGCCAGGAGAACTGCTCCAGAATTAGAAATGAGGTGACACAGTGATAGAAATCTTGGAGGGCCTACAGAAACGCTGGTGGTCTTGTTGGTGAAAGTGTAGGTAGGGGCCATTGTGTCCTGTTGAAGGGAGTGGAAGAAAGGGAACTGAGGTTGACAGAAGAAGGGTTTTTACGAAAGCTGCTTGAGCTAACTGTACTGAGGCAATGGGACATGCAACTCACCTTATATACCGATTCGCATCCTCCACTCACGAAGACTCCTGCATTCTGGCTGTGAGTGCTGGAGTCAGCAGACCCACAATTATTGCCAAACTGTTGCCTCCGGCTTCTATTACAACAAGAATAACACCGAAACCGATCAACGCCTGCGCACGATCATCACCGCAAACTTTACAGGAAACGTCCAGCCATAACCAATGCCAGCCACCATTTGCTCCGAGTTATCTGTAGAAAGCTTCGAGTGGTTGCGGAGATTCACCCATGGTCTTCTTGACCAAAGGAATTTCGGACAGCGCGAGCGACCGCCTATCTTGGAATGATAATGGCAAGTCAACATTGACACGTCAACAAGACGCTATCACGCACCCTGCAAGGCTCCATCCCTCCTCCAGAATCCGATCATCATTGCAAGGGATTGCTGTTGGACCATCGCAGCCTTGGCTGGTTTGAGTTAGATGCCTCTGGGGGTAGACAGTGGGTTATAACGTCATCCTTGGCTAAGCGATACCAACCGAAGCCGTTAGCGAAGTATTGTGTGATTCCTGGGCGTTTGGTAATCGCCAGCCCTCGGAGTGCAGAAAGCCCATACAAAGCTCCCAGTGAGCTTGTTTCCTTTTGGCCCTTGCGCTATGGTTCAGAGGAGGCAAACATGTGATTACGGAACTGAGCAGGTGAAGCGCCTTGATCCACGACGTACACCCGAAGTGCGGTGTACGCCAATGCACCTCCTCAGCCAATCATTTCGCAACATCAACGGCACCGTTCGTTTTACCCCTTGGTGCCAGACTATCCTTGAGCGCGAATTAGCATCTGAGTGTGATGATGCAGTGAATGTAATTCGAAACTTGGGGCAGACGCTCTCTGCCGAATGGTTGGCGACACGTGATCACAACGACTGGCCTCGACGCGCTGATGCTGCCTTTTGCAGGCCTTCAGGTCACTTCAAAACTTATGAGTCTCTTTCTATCTGTGATGATAATCATTAGCCACTAAAATGGGGGCAGGATGGAAGAAGTCCTCGATTGAAGAAGCATCCGAATGGCGCAGCGGTGAGGCCCGTTCAAGACTGCTACCTAACTGCGGTGTGCAGCCAAAGCTGGTCATCGTATGTCGCGAGTTCATATCTGGCTGAATTATGATCTGCTGTTAATGACCGCGAGTAGACTCGACTATTGATGAGCCATGTGCCTGAGTTCGCCAGTCAAATAATGACTCAGAACCACGACAAGAATCCCCGCAGCACAGAGAGCCCTGCCCGACGGTAGTTCTGCTCCAGCTGCAAATGGCGATGAAGGCAACAACGCAATCCAATGTCTAAGTAGCCTCTATCGCCATTCATTCTGTCGACATCTATGATATTTGTATGTTACAGGTCAATAATTATATGGAATGTATGATTCGTCAAGTTGAGTAGGCAATCGAAGACTGTTACGCTGACAATGCAACACGTTTGGGGTATTGGTCCAGTCTCTCGTAGAGACGGACAGGTACGCCGCCCATCCCGTCCAACCACGCAACGCCACCCACAAACATACCCCGATCCGGAAATACTTCAACAATCTCGCATTCGAAGTCAGGCACAATAAGCTTGTACTTCCGCCAGAGTTCTTGTGCTTCCGAGTCCGGATTCGATGCTGGACACCAGCTTGGGACATCGGGATCCTCACATGGATATGGACCAACACCAACATTCTGGAGCTCGAATCTCGGGAGCTTTTCAATGCGGCGGAACATCTGTCCAATGGCGTAGTTCTCGACAAGGAAGAAATGGGCTACGGAGGGATCGGTGATGCGGACAGTTGATGTTGCTGTGCAGACAATCTGACCAGAGCAAACGAGGTGCACTTGGCGGGTCTGGATGATGGGTGTTTCGTGAGAGGCTTGAGCGATGGCGGCGGGAGGAGGAGGAAGAGAAAGGGATTCCTTGGGAGCTCCTGGGGCTGGGTGCCAATATGTGTTGGTGTAGACGACCGTGATGGAAATTGGACGTGCGAAGTAGGCACTAGAGAACGGGAGAAGAAGTAAGTTTAATTTGCGTTTGGAATGACGCGAGAGATACCGGCCTGAGGACTCGTTGAAGTTCGCCTTGAGCGGATAGAGCAATACGTTCTACCCCGCTCACGGCGGAAGGCCAGGAGAACTAGTCCAAGTCAAAGAATGAACTAATGATGACATTTCGAGGACTCACCGAAACGCTGGTAGTCTTGTTGGTGAAGGTGTAAGTGGGTGCCATTTTATGATACTGGTAGAAAAGGCTGGGGATTGAGAGTGTCTAAGAGGGGAAAAGTTGGTCTAAGAGATGCTCTGAGATGCTGAAGCCGCTGCGATGAAGAGCAGAATGGTGCGACACACCTCATATATAACAAATCATCCCCACCCACCCGAACGCAGAATCATTGTAATCCTGCGCTGTATCCATCCAAGTTGGTATACACATATTCATCACCGGTGATCCCGCGTTACACTCGGACACCGATAACCGATACAAACTGCGGTCCGCGAGGTGAACTTCAGCCACCATTTCTTCCGAGCTCAGGCTGTTGTACAACGCACTTCCATCAATAGGAAGCCCCGGACATTTATGCACACCAATTTATACTTGTGTTTCCCAAAATATTACTTCCTCTATTTATGTGAATAGATTCGGGGGGCAAAGTCATAAAGAATACAGAACCTCTTGCAAGGCCGAACCACGTACCTTCCGGAATGATGGATAGACCAGGATTGTAGGAACGCATCATCTTCTGGATACATGTCCATGATACATGCACTTGAAGCTGACCACCGGGATGGACAGCAGAGGTTGAAACGTCATCGTGGTTAAGCGTCACTAACCGATGGCAGTGGCAGTTCGTCAGATCACCGATATTGTTTCCGAAAGGCACGACCCTGTCGAGTACACCCTCCGAGTTCAACAGCGCCATCTTTTCTATCGTGATATCCCCTTGAGGTAAAGATAAAACTCGAGGAAAACCCAGGAGATGGGCATCCCAAGAGATTGTACATGTCAACTTTTTTCTTTGAGTGCGGAATTTGAGGCGCGCCGTCCGAGGAGCCCGTCTTGGCAATCCTGAATGGGGAGTTCTAGCCGAACGGCTATCGAGACTTGAGAAGAGCTTAAGTGGGTGGGACGCCATTTCGTGACAATCATTTGATTCGTTGCCTCGTCCTATCTCAGTTCTAACAAAGTAGGCAAAAACTATTTCTTGAGATCTGGATCTAACCAGCACGTAGCGCATGTGTGCTCGAATGTATTAAGCCCCTGGATACCGATGCAGAAATTTATCCAGGTGGGTGTGAGTTTACAAAGGCCTACAAGCAGATATTGCAAATGTCCGGACTTCACCTGGCATCCACGCGGTGCTCAACCCCGCCGAAGTACTGACCGCTGACACAGCGCTCTTTATCCTTCCATCAGTTGAACCTTCGATAAGGCGAGAAAATCCACTTTTATGCCTAGCACCTGCAACCAATTAGAGTCCGGTGATGGTAGCAGCTTTTAAAGTTGTTCCCTACACATGCCACCTCAGAGACTCAAATCAGCGATGGGATCGAAGGGAGAATCTGGCAATGCCCAATTTGGGTCAGTAACCTTATTAGGTTCAGCGTGTCGATAGAGATCGTGGGGGGACAGAAGGTTATTTAAAGTTCTGGGCGACATTGACTCCGGGGAAGAGGTGACACACTAGAACACTAGTTCTTGGAAGTAGCGTTTTGGGCTAAGTATGACGTGAGATTCTCCAAATTGTAGCACAACCCGAACCATAGTTTTTTCTCTGTAGATTGACGACTTTGACTCAAACTTGGAAGGTTCATTGGGATTCTATGTATATTCTATCATGATAAGACGTGAACATGCTAAGTTACAGTGCGATGGTTAACAGGAGGTATATCTAAAAGTGTTCTGCTGATCAGACTCCTACGCTGACAAGGCAACACGCTTGGGGTACTGGTCCAATCTCTCGTAGAGATGAACAGGCGCGTTACTCATCCCATCAAGCCATGCAATACCGCCCACAAACATATCCCGATCCGGGAACACTTCGACAATCTCGCATTCGAAGTCAGGCACAATGAGCTTATATTTCCTCCACAGCTCTTGCGATTCCGAGTCCGGATTCGATGCTGGACACCAGCTTGGGACATCGGGATCCTCACATGGATATGGACCAACGCCAACATTCTGGAGCTCGAATCTTGGCAACTTTTCAATGCGGCGGAACATCTGGCCGATGGCGTAGTTCTCGACAAGGAAGAAATGGGCTACGGAGGGATCTGTGATGCGGACGGTCGATGTTGCTGTGCAGACGATCTGCCCTGAGCAAACGAGGTGCACTTGGCGGGTCTGGATGATGGGTGTTTCATGAGAGGCCTGAGCGATGGCGGCGGGGGGAGGAGGAAGAGGAAGGGATTCCCTGGGAGCTCCTGGTGTCGGATGCCAGTATGTGTTGGTGTAGACGACAGTGATGGAGATCGGCCGTGCAAAGTAGGCACTGGGAGGGAGATAATATGAGTTGAAATTGCCATTGAAACAATGTGGTATTTACTGGCCTGAGGACTCTCTGGAGTTCGCCCTGGGCAGAAAGGGCAATGCGTTCAACGCCATTTATCGCCGAAGGCCAGGAGAACTAATTGAAGTTAGAACTCGTGTAAAAAGAGTAATGTGAAGAACGCACGGAGACACTGGTGGTTTTGTTAGTGAAAGTATAAGTTGGGGCCATTTTGTATAAGGGCAGAGCACAAGGAAACGATGGAGGATAAAACCGAGAGGAAGAGGAAGTCTAAGTGCTGCTGAGAGAGGTGGAAACTGACTGAGCTGGTGAACGAAACGGACGCAATCCACCCTCTATATACCAGTCTGTACCTACACCCACCCAAGCACGGAATACAGTCGCATGCGCCGCTGAGTCTCCACCCAAACTAATAAACCCACAATCATTGAAGGGATCATCGCTGATCGCAACCAGCACCGGCGCACAGATTCATCGCACACAATACAAAGGTACCAAGTTGACACTCATATGGTGATCAATCCCAGCCACTTTCCCCTCCGAGTTCCTTGACTATAACTCCCTTCGCCAATAGAAGACTTGAAGGAGTCGGACCAATCGAAAGAGAGCCTGGTTGATTTTTAGCCTCCATCAAACGAATGTCCAGTTTTCTTGCATCCAGCAAATGAACCGAACAGACGAGCATCAAAAATAGCGAGACTTCAGCAAGGTTCTGTTTGCGTATCTCCAAGAATTGGGGTCGTTTTCGGAAATGAGCATCGTTCAATTACATTGTTGCAATACAATCCCACCCTCATCAGTTCAAAGCCTATCGGAATGTTCAGCAAAATTCATAACGTCATGATGGCTAAGCGATGTTAACCGACGCTGGTAGCCGCGACGACATGTTGATAAGCAGCACTGTGATTCCCGACACTCCTCCTATTGCCCGATCTCAAACATGAGTGCCTAGTTCCAACAGTCCTTTCTGTGCATATTGGGAGTCTCGGGGAGGGAACTTAGGGGTCCCAAATCGGTGAAGTTTCGGACAACGGTGTCAGAGCCATTGCACCTCAAGTAACCAGTACCTGATCTTGAGAATTCGTGGATCGGTTTCGTAAAAGTTGGTCTCGTCCTTGTAGGTGGATTGGACACGCGAGCTGAATGGGAGGTCCAGAGCGGCGGTTAATGATTCTCACGATGAGTCAATGTTTCGAAAGTGGGTGCTGTCACACAACCCAAGTCCGCAGAACGCGTGATTTGTGACCGTTACGCGATTTAGCGCCGTTACAGTCACCCTGGGAGTTGAGATTGGAATATTGAAAGATATGGAAGGGTATATGTAATATACTAAGGACCATAATATAAGAAACACTATGCTGTAGGCGAGCAAAGAGCGTACAGAAATACGAGTGGGCAGATATACATAAATACCCAAAATCAATAACAGAACAGAAAGCAACTGATCGGTAGAAAAAGATACAAAAATACCCAAGTGTGAAGGATAGGAATGGTGTTGCCGTAATATTACTAGAAGTCTAATAGCCAGGGGGTTTGGTGCGGCCTTCTGCAAGTGCCTCCCAGCCACTGATCATCGTATAAGTAACGGTCATTATTAGGAAAGGCGGAGGCACGCACATGTTCTGGAAGATGGGATGTTCCTTCATACCGCAAACGTCGAGGCGACCATAAGGGCATTCATCGAGTACCTAATGAGTGAATCAGTGGTTGAAGCAAGAGTGACAAACAGGAAAACGGACCCTATCGAGGAAGTCGCGTTGGACTTCATCAAGGACACCCTCGGGATCAACAAGAACCTTGTCGCAGTTGTAGTCGCTCTTCTCCTGATCATATACGAACGGAAGCTATGATCAAGGTTCGTCAACGCCTCCGTTGGCCACCTGCAATGAACGCCGGACACATACCTTCCCAGCCAAGAACGCATGTAAAATGCAACCAACGGAGAAATAATCAACTCCAAAACTATACTTTTGCTCTCTCCAAACTTCGGGGGCTGAGAATCCTGGTGTCCCGCATTGTTCAATGATGCTGAATGGGTTGCAAGGTCCGGGGAAGAGTAGTGGGAACGCGTCACCACCCTGGTCACGAAGGGCGGTGAATGTGGGGTAATCGGAAGCTGACACGGAATTGTGGTCGAAGGTTTTGGCGACACCGAAGTCGACGATCTTGATGTGGCCGTTATGGAGCATAACGTTCTGGAATTTGATGTCGCAATGTATGATACCACGAGAGTGGAGGTCATGGAGAGCGAGAATCTAATAAGAAATGTCGGACTATCAGCTTCGACGTAAACGCGAAACCAACAGAGGCGTTCACCAATTCGGCTGTATAGAAAATGGCCAGTTGGGGATTGACAGCGCCATCATTATTCAACCAGAGATCAGCCAACGTGCCTTCAGCATAGTACCTCTGCGTTGGTTGTTAGCTCAAGAGTGTACTCGCAGAGTGAACAACAGTTACCATTGCAATGAGTACTTCCTCCTGTGCATACTTCCAGCCTTCTAACTCAGGAGCCCACCGAGACTGCTTTGCAGCGATCATCGCGTTTATCTCACCGGTGATAGAATTTTCGTAACCAGACAGTCGTTTAACGATCTTGACAGCAAGCT
This sequence comes from Podaxis pistillaris, assembly GCA_018524465.1. Taxonomy (NCBI): domain Eukaryota; kingdom Fungi; phylum Basidiomycota; class Agaricomycetes; order Agaricales; family Agaricaceae; genus Podaxis; species Podaxis pistillaris. The sequence continues at coordinate 3,535 of JAEUWN010000067.1, read as the reverse complement.
TCTTCCCTCTCCGGTCGGTGGCTTTATAGACTGCGCCATAAGAACCTTCACCGATGGGCCGATAATCGTCGAGTGTGAGACCGTTCAAGAATCCTTCGTTGCAATCAAAGGAGGCGAGAGGGTTGGCTGGAGGCTGGTGAGACTCAGACTTGCCACCCGCGAGCGTGAGTTCCCTGCATGAGTTTTCGGAGGTCGGAGGTGTAGTCTGCGTCAAGGGAAAGGCAAACGAGTCGCTGAATGGATCCGAGGAGGCAGAGCGGGGCAGGACAACGATAGTTTCAATTGTCGACGCAGTTAGCAGCAAGGTCAGCGGAGGTGTGTTAAGTTGGCGGCGGATTGGGGTGCGAGGAGTGCCAGAAATAGGGCTGTATTTAGGAGAGCTTTCAAGGGGAGGGAAAAGACCGAAGATTCCAAGACCGTTGGGCTTGTCTCCTTTGCGTTCGGGCGTGGCTTCGAGAGGAGAGACAGGGTTGAGAACCATGAAATCGTTAATATCTTCTTCCGGTTGGTCTTTAGCGACTACCTCAGATGGGGATGTGGGGGCATCTTCTTCCGGAACTTCGAACATAGACTCTCTGGAAGTAGAACCAGAACTCGTCCTGGCCTGCGACCGACCGTGTCCAATCTCTTCCAAGAGTCTTAAGACGTATCGAAGGTGGGTGTCAGGGGACCGATCAAAATGGTCCTCAAGAATTTGCTGGAGGCAAGATAGAAGCCCTGGGTGGAAGCGTAAGAGGATAAATTTGAGGAAATCATCGACCACGGCAGAGACATAGGCCTTAATGCTATCAAGGCGGGAGCGAAGAAAATTGACAAGTGCTTGAGACAAGCTGACACGAATGCGAGTAAGCAGTGTTCTCAGTTGAGACAAGAGGGAGCAGGGTGATGAGCGAGCAAGAGGGGGAAGGATTGAGTGCACGAAGGCGAGAACCATATCCCAGAGAGTACGAAAGTTCAACGCAGAAAAGACGTTGCCAAGTGAGGTATCGGCGAAGTGAGAGCCGTTGGAAACCTGGATGAGATAAGTCGCAACAACGCGGAGACAGGTAAGGAAAAGGATGATGATATCTGCGAAGGACATTGTATCAAGATACAAAGGACGGGAACGAGAGGTGTGGAAGAAACCGAGGTAATTGGGAACTACCATCCGCTCTCCTCAGCCTCTCATATGCTCGCGAGTGAACTGTTAGCCACCTGGTATGATCATAATGACACAGACTTGGGCAGATCTAAAGCCATGACGGTGTATTTTGGTGTGTTCCGTGTTGAAGAGTCGTCAACCCATTGGGCCTGACAAGACCAGTCTCGCGCAAGCTACAACTTGTAGCGAATGACCCTTTGGAAAGCCGCTTGAGTAGAGTTCAGAGATTGGTGTCCTGATGTAGAGCGTATCCTTGATGCTAGTTGGCCATCCGGCGATTTCAGAATCTCCATGTATCGGGGAGTGGGATCGGTTGAGTCAGTGGAAGCTTGAGAGAAATAGGAGACCCAGCACTGACAATGATGGTAAAAGTGCGAACTGCGGAACGCGAACGGTCCGATCCGAAGTGTCATCCGACCCTGACTCCAGCTCAGAACGTCCTGAGAGCAACCGGACCCGTCCTTAGTCCATTTACTACTACTTGATCCGCCGCGATATTCTTGTGCTGACGGATGTAAATATAGGTTTCCTTTGAACGCAATAATGAGAAATGATAAGATGGCCACATGCATTATAGGGTACATTGCAATAATTAATCACGAGTTAATGAAGTACGTCTAAATATCGTCTAGATATAGTCCAAATGTTGTCAGTAACATCTCCCAAGCTCTTACGCAGCCAGCGGCACCCGCTTGGGATACTGGTCCAATCTCTCGTAGAAATGAACAGGCGCGTTGCTCATCCCATCAAGCCACGCAACACCGCCTACAAACATATCCCGATCAGGGAACACCTCGACAATCTCGCATTCGAAGTCAGGCACAATGAGCTTATATTTCCTCCACAGCTCTTGCGATTCCGAGTCCGGATTCGATGCTGGACACCAGCTTGGGACATCGGGATCCTCACATGGATATGGACCAACACCAACATTCTGGAGCTCGAATCTCGGGAGCTTTTCAATGCGGCGAAACATCTGGCCGATGGCGTAGTTCTCGACAAGGAAGAAATGGGCCACAGAGGGATCAGTGATGCGGACGGTCGATGTTGCTGTGCAGACGATCTGCCCAGAGCAAACAAGATGGACTTGGCGGGTCTGGATTATGGGTGTTTCATGGGAGGCCCGAGCGACAGCGGCGGGAGGCGGGGGAAGAGGAAGGAACTCTTTGGGGGCTCCTGGTGTTGGATGCCAGTATGTGTGGGTATAAACAACGGTGATGGAGATTGGGCGTGCAAAGTAGGCACTGAAGGGTCGATATCAGTCAGCTTGGCACTGTCCAATTCCAGCGGCCACTCACCTGAGGACCCTCTGGAGTTCGCCTTGTGCAGTGAGAGCAATGCGCTCGGTACCGGTTATAGAAGACGGCCAGTTGAACTGTTACAGAGTCAAAATCTATTTGTATTGATATGTTGAAGTTCAACTTACAGCAACATTGGTGGTCTTGTTGGTGAAAGTGTACGTTGGAGCCATTGGGTATTAGAGCGTGCTACGGAGTTGAGAGATTCAAGCGACCTCGAGAAAAAGTAGTGAAGTGAATATGAAAACCAAGCTAGCTGTGATGAGAAACGGATGAAGAAAACCCAACCATATATACTAATCCCTCCCCCATACCCACCTAAACGCAGAAAGTTCCAACTTACCATTGCACCCACCAAGGTTGAAAACCCACGGCCATTATTCCCAACCCCTAACCGAGGAAGACCGACCGATGTTGTTGCAAGTGCGATCAACATCGCACAACGGCGCCAAGCTGGGACCCAATCCCGTATTAATTCCACCCACCATCTCCTCCGAATTTCGCAACATATTCACCTTCCTTCAGTAGAAACTGAGTGATCGCAGTTGTTGATTCACGGTCTCCTTGATTGGAGATAACCGAAAGAGAATCATCGCACAAGGGGACATAGGGATATTTTTGGCAAGGATCCGACCATGCACCTCTGGAACTTTGCAACTCCCTCAGGATGTTAGCATTAATGTAAGGTATCTCCAACAAAGTTTTGTCTTGGTTGAATTAAAACCTGTTGGAATAGAACAGAAGTTGTAACATCAGCATGACGAAGCGACCTTAAGCGACCCCAATGACACAAAAAATAGACTCACCGGCACCCCCGGAAAGACCTGTCATCGTCAAATCGCCAATCACAACCAAATTTACCCCTTGGATTTATCCTTCCCGTTGTACCATCCGGAAAGTTGATAACAAATATAGACTCCGAACGAGAACCTCTGAAAGGAGGGATCATGGTCATGGAAGCCTTCGGTCGCCGTAGTGGCGATGCGCATTCTTCAACGGTCCTTTGTGGGGTTGAGTTCGCGAGCAGGTGACTCCAAGTGAGTACTTTCCACAGACTTCGTCACGGGTGGCTTTGGACTGGATACATATCGGAAGG
>JAEUWN010000066.1:0-15422 GCA_018524465.1 Podaxis pistillaris | reverse complement strand
CCTTGGGCTACAAAGACTTTAGAATGTTGGACTCAGTTCATAATTTGCTTTGTCTTGAGTTTTGTCTACTCTCATTGTTTTACAGTCTGATCTTTGGAACACTGATGTCAGGAGGTGATGGTAATGACTCGAACAATAGTGAAAACGACTTTGCCCTTTGTCTTAAACAAACCAGACAGCCCATTGATGCTGGAGAAGACAGGGATAGCTCAAGTGATGAAGGAGATAGTTACGTTCACAGGGATACCAGCACTCAAGCGAATGGTGGTAGCAATGATACTAATGGCTGGGATAACTGCAACAAGACTAACTCACATACTGATAATACCACTGATGAAGAATCAAGTGAAGATGATGAGAGTGACAATGACAGTGTGTATGTAACTCTTTTTGTTTCTTTGCTATGAGTTGTCTAACATCTTGTTCAGTATCGAGATGCCACTGCTGCCTAAGATTCCTGTCAAGACTCCTGTTTCGAAAAAGATCATGCTCACACTCTCCCATCACAACAAGGAAATGCACCAGAAGGCTGAAGATTCAGGTAAAGGTCAAGAGGTGGACAAGGAGAGCAATGATGATGGTGTGTCCCAAGGGGATACAAACCAAACAGGAGTAAATGTGTTCATTCCATTACTACCAGTTCACTGACGTCTCATTCAGTATTGAGATTCCACCACCGCCTATGATTCCTAGAAAGACTCCTGTCCCAAAAAAGATCATGCTCATGCTCTCCTGTCGTAACAAGGAAAATTGGCCTCCTTTGGAGACTCCCATGTGTAACACTCATAGCTCAGCTCACTTGACGATTCACTCACCCAGTGGTTTGGCACTACTCGAGGCAAAGGCAAGGGCAAAAGGGAAACAGTCTCGTGCAGAGAGTGACAATGAGAATGATGATGGTATATTTACTCTTTATTCGTTCTATATTTGCCAACATTGAAATTCCAGGTGATTTGATGGATGGTAGCACGCAGAAGAAGAGAAGGAAGTATTGACAGCCTGGGACTGTAGGATATGGACCCTCACAATAGAAATAATCATTTGCTTCATTATTGTGATTTGTGAGATGCCTGTTGGGTGTGATAACCAGCTAGCTCTTGATTGAAGAGCCCGGCTAGCCACCACCTTCATGGTAAAGCCTTCCACTCTCATAGGATGACAGCTTAACCTTGCTTTCTCGTAGGATGCTGGGCTAACCTTCCATTCCCATAGGATGCTGGGCTAACCTTGCTTTCTCATAGGATGATGGGCTAACCTTGCATTCTCGTAGGATGATGGGCTAACCTTGCATTCTCGTAGGATGATGGGCTAACCTTGCATTCTTGTAGGATGCTGGTAAGCTCTTGTATTCTTGTGAGATGACAGTCAACGTCTACCAGGGTGTGTACAGCTTCATATCTCCGACCTTGGTTTCATTGACTGACATACATGTATGACTATGTATTATTTACAAGCACTGTCATACAAGGGAATCATACCATAGGATGGCCAACCTCTGCCAACATTGGGTCACCGAACCATGATTAGGTATGTATGTTTTCAAGTTTGATGCTATTCAGGATTGGTGGTGCTTGGACATGACTGGTAGATCTTATGCTGACTTGTTGGCCCTTGCCAGGTCTGAGCCCTTTCACTGATGATCTTCTCATGTATTCGTAAGGGGAGACAGCCAGGCAGGGCATATCGAGTCGAGTCCCTAGCCAGATAGCTGAGGCTCTTAGGTAGTATACACGGCTGAGGAGTACGCACAATGAGTTCTATCGCGGTTCTGTGTCGAGAAAACCTGGCACACACTCTCTGTTGCCAATGCTGCACATCCAGCCTGCTCGCTCACATTCCTTGAAGTTGATGCGGACACGGATGATTCAATATTCAACCGTTCCGCCAGGTGGACGATGGCTCCCTATGTGCAAATAGCCTGGGGTAAGGGTCCATGCGCATATCGTGGTACAATAATGACACACATCAGGTGGATTATGTGTTAGACATTTATTGTGAATTGTTGAAAAGTTTACATAGGGGTGTGGCGCAACATACAAGTGTTCATCCGAACCGGGGTGATATCTGGACTGCGGTGCATCCAGAGTGTATCAGCCCGGCTGTGAGATGCAGTGATAGCTCTTCTGACGGAGAAGGTTCCAAAGTACGTCCTCTACATGTTTCTCCTCCCCTCGGAACTCATATTGGAAGAGAGCGCCCCTTTTTCCCCGTTGACTGCCACAAATAAGAACCCGGTTTGTAGGTGCATGCCTCTGGGCTGCCTTAAGCGCGGATATATAATCGTGTAACATGCTAGGTGGAAACTAAGAAAACCGGACATCAATCACATTTGGACAGTTAATGTGAATAAGCCGATTCCTTACCTCTAGGCTACAGACGCTGTTGTCGCTCAGACGTTCAAAACATACAATGTGCACAGGGGTAGTCCGTTGGCATTCAAGGTGGTCGAACGTCAGATCCTGGAGCTTAATCTCTTCGACAAGGCCCCTCCCCTGGAGCTCTCCCGGGAATTGCTATGAGCGGGAACTCAGCGCTGGAATAACTTCATGTTGGCACTGTAGTAAGTCAAGTGACACATACCTCCCACAGACGAAACAACAATTCATGGAACTCGGGGACTCCCATACGCTCTCGAAAATACAAGGAGTATAACCTGGAGAAGTCGATCTGATCCAGGAAATCGAAGCACTCGTTTCGGTGCTTCCAGGACACGAAAGGTCCTAGCCTGTGGTTAGTCTTGAGAGTACCTGAGATGGCAAGGTACGTCCCCATCCGTGCGTCCTGTAGCAGATCATAATCCAAGCCAGATATTGCTTGATTTTTTGCTGCCTGCTGGTTGGTGTCGACAATCTTGAGTCGCGACCATATCGGCGGTGGTAGAAAATCTTCCTCAGTGACGGTAGCTAAAGTATAGCAGTGTCACGAATTCCCATGTCGTCAGGTCATCAAGTCGTTGGTATTGACTTACCCTCAGGCCATACGTCAACAAACTTTTGCATGATTTTGAAAAGCCTTTCGACGACCTCTTCAGCAATGTCATCTATGTCATCTATGTGAAACTGCTTGGATCTGACTGGGTCCATCAGGTAATCTGCGAAGGAAGCATGATAGAATGTCATAGGCTCTCGCGCAGCATCTTGAAAAGTCGGTATCCGGAGGACGGAGTGAAGCTTTTGAAGAGAGCCGTAAGCAACATTGTGCGGGAGGCCCAAGATCTTCATCACTGCTCCAAGGCTCTTCGATTGAATCTCGAACATAGTGTTAGAACCGAAATGGCGTGGAAAGAGGGAGAACGCGAGGATACGCCTCGCAGTGCGCCACGAGGATTAGGGCATCTCTTCGAGGATACGTGTGTACAACGCGTCGAGAGGTGCAAAAGGTTGCTCCTGCAGCGTAGCGGGTGTCAGATGATCAATGACGGATATGATCATGTCGAATCGTGATACTGTGGTATAATCTCGTTTTGCCTGGGTCGGGGGATCCCTTTGGGGATTTTATTTGTATTGATGTTATACCGAGGATTTCGCCCAGTAGTGGCTTTCTCCATGCGCCGTTCTTTGCTCTCCAGATATTCCCTGCTATGTTCCAAATCTCTCGTTGTGCGGGAATTTCGCAGCTGTTGTATATATGGTCGAGGGAATCGATTTTGTGGCAAGGTGTGCAGAAGGCCCTTTCCATAATTTTCTAATTCCAATGTCCCTACTCGTCTCATACCAAACACGACTTTTATTACCATCAGAGCCCTTCGTCAATGACCCGGGGTGAAACTGTGCCATGCCAATTCGATAGGAGCGACTCTTTGTTCGGTGGCAGCAAGTATCTATGTCGGAAAACCCCGCTGCCCAGCCCCTGTCTTCTCTTCCTGAATGGTTTCATCCCACATACAAGGAGTCCCTGAGCCAATTATCACGTCATATCAGAATTCCGCACTGTGGCATCCACGTGTGCTTTCGTTCGTTCCCAATAGCCTCGCTGTTACATTGTCTGACCTCGGTGATGGACAACCTACTACCTGTCTGGGGGACAACTCTCCTCGATCTCCCTCCCGAAATTCTGTATACGATTCTACGAGATCTCGACCTGCAGAACTTTCTGGCGGTTCGACAAGTACGAACGCTTCGGCTGCCTGTCATCTTGACACATAGGCTTACATGTCCACTAACATAGACTTGTAAAGCTTTGCACTCGGCGGCCAACAACCGCAACCTGTGGTATGGTTTTATACAGGAACTCGAGGCACGCCCGGGCCACTCGCGTCTCGAGGCTCCGTGGACGGATTACACGGCTGAGGAGCTCGCGCAATGGGTTCTACGGAGGTTCCGCGTCGAAAAAGTCTGGCACATGCTCTCTGTTGCCAATGCTCCATGTCCACCATGCTCGCTCACATTATTTGAAGTTGATGCAAGCTTAGGGAATGCAATCCTTCTGCCGGGTGGACGATGGCTGCTTATGTTGCAATGTAGTGAAGGGAGGCTCCATGTACTTGACCTCGGGCATCCTGGGTCGAAGAGCGAGGTTCTAATTGAGGGCGTTGGTGGTAACGCAGGAGAGATTGAGTGGGTATGGGCGCATTGGATTGATTCTTCAGCACCGCGCTTGTCCGTCCGTGTGGCTCTTGGGCCTAGATTACGTGGTAAAGCCACAAAGTCCTCCGCCCTTGCCCTTGTCTGATCTTGTCCTCGCAGGGAATCCATGGGAACCGCGTGAGGTCTCCTTTCAAATATACAACGTCGAACTTGTTGGACACGGACTTAATGCTAAACTGCGCGCTGAGCATATGACCACCATTCGCTATTCTTCTCTAGGTCACCATAAGACTGCCACCCTCAACGATGAACACTTCTTGGAAATCCGACAAGATACAGTTTTGCAGATGACCGTCACCAAATACTGTGATGGTGGACAACCTGTCCACTCAAAGCCAATGACGATAATGATTAGCCACGAAAATTTGGTGAGCCTTCAAATTTGTTAACTCAGTGGTCCAATCTTGATCCCTTCTCAAGACTGTGGTTCACCTTGTATGGGATGAACGTATCATCTTGTTTGACGAAACTTCCGCCAAAGTCCTTATTTACTCGCTGACCCAAATGGATAATACTGGACTCAACAAGGTACTCCAGCCCTTGCACTCACTATCCTGTAGTGCAGTAGCGGCAGCGGCGCTTCCACAGATTGAAGGGTTTACTTTTTGGGGAGAGTGTCACATTTCTGCCCCGATAGTTCGCCCTGAATGGGTCCGGTTCATAATTGCTGAAGAGGACAGGATATGGGGGCTCAATGTACCTCGTGGTATCACCGTAGCCCCCAGCCTCAAAAGCTTAGCACGCGAATCGTCATTGTGGCTAGGCAACGCAGGAATGGGTTATCAGCATTCGCTTTTTCTTTCACCACGATCAATCGATGTGGTCAGTTATACCTGGGACGGTTCGGAAGCCGAAACGCAAAGTTCGCTGAAGACAATTGCGAATGCATTTCCCAGGTTGAAAAGAAGTAATGTTTTGTCCACTGGATACAGTGAGGAACTGGGTCGGATTGTAGCTTACCACTGCTTTGATAAGACTTATATAGTGGTTGATCTTATATGAGGAGTTTAGATTATGCAAATAGAGACGTGATAAAAAAAAAGACCCCACCAGGAGGGCGCGGGTCACGCCAGGATTTAGAGTAGTCAGGGAAAGGACGCAAGGCCACACAGTATGACAACTATGACCAAATATATCTAGCAAATTACCACGGTGCGGCATACACGTGTGCCTTTGCTTATCTCCCACCCCTCGTCGTTACATCGTCTGACCTCGGTGAAGGACAACCTACTATCTGTCCAAGAAATGGTTCTTCCCAACCTCCCTCCCGAGATCCTGTATGCGATTCTACGAAATCTCGACCTGAAGAGCTTTCTGGTGGTTCGAAAAGTGCGAGCACTTCGGTTGCCTATCATCTTCACACGTACGCTTATCATGTACACTAACACAGACTTGTAAAGCTTTGCGTTCGGCGGCCAACGATCGCAACCTGTGGTATGGCTTCGTACAGGAGTTTGAGGAACGCCCAGGCCACTCGCACCTCGAGGATCCATGGACGAATTACACGACCGAAGAGCTCGCACAATGGGTTCTACGGCGATTCCGAGTCGAGGAAATCTGGCGCACGCTCTCTGCTCCTAACGTTACACATCCGCCCTGCGCGCCCAAGTTCCGTGAAATTGATGCAGACGGAGATGATTCAACTCTTCTCCCGGGTGGGCGATGGCTGTTGATGTTCAATAGTTTCAAGGGGAAGCTTTATGTAGTTGATCTTGAACGCCCTGAGTTGAAGAGCGAAATTCTCATTGAAGGTGTTGGCAATAACTCAGATGGAATGCAGTGGTTCTGGGCGTATTGGGTTGATTCTTCAAAGCCTGGCCTGTCTGTCCGGGTGGCCCTCTGGCAAAGATGGCACGGATCATCAGGTATGATCACGGGGTCCTTCACTCTTGCCATTCTCTGATCATGCTCTCTCAGTGAATTCGTGGGCGCCGCATGAGGTCTCCATTCCAATCTATAACGTCGAGCTTGTTGGGCACGGACCAGGTGCCAAGCTGAGCGCCGAACATATGACCACCATTCGTCATTCTTCTCCAGGTCGCTACATGACTGCTACTCTCGATGGCGAACACTTCGTGGAAATCCAACGGGGACAAAACTCGCAGGTGACTATCGTCAGATACTGCGACGATGGCCAACCAGTCCAATCAGAGCCGACGATAATGCCGATCGGCTACTGGAGTTTCGTGAGTCTCCATCTTCAACGACTCAATCTTCCGAAGCTGATTTTCCACAAAGACTAGTGTCCACCTCTTATGGGGCGAACGTCTCGTCGTCTTCGCCGGAGAATTCATCGCGATTTACTCACTGCATCAAATGGGTCGTGGCCAACTCTCCGAGGAAGCTCGGACCCTGCATTGTTTCTGGTGTAGGGCAATAGCTATGAAGATGTTTGGCGCGCCTCCGAGTGAGAAGTTCGATATCTGGAAAGACAAGCTTTCGGCCCCGGCAATTTCCCCGGAAGCGGCGCGATTCACGTTCGCAGCGAAAAACAGAGCATGGGGCTTCAACGTCCCCCGTGACACAACTGTGTCTCCTGTGCTCAAGCGCATAGCAGATGCACCTTTTCCGCGGCAGGTTAATGCAGCTATGGGTAATCGACACTGGCTTTTCCTTGACATGAGGAAGCGGTCGATTGATATGATCAGCTGTACTTGGGGGGATCCGGTAGCCGAGCCGCGGAGCTGGCGAAGGACGATTACAGGTGCGAACGGGCTTCCTGGTCTGGAGAGACGCTATTGGGACCTTTTGCCCGCTGGGTACAGTGAAGAGTTGGGTCGGATGGTGGTTTACGAACAGTTTAAGAAGACTTGTATAATAGTTGACATCATATGAGTTTCGATTATGGCGTAGTTCGTAGTTTATAGAGCCTTTTGTATCGCAGCATCCCTGTCGTTGAGTGTTAAAGCCATCTCAACGTGACTGGGATCATGTCAGGCCTTGCATTAGAACCGTTCGCCAACCAGGGCGAACAGCGCCAAATATACGTTGGTATCGCATCATCGGACAGGCGACTAGGGCAAGTTTGCGTCGTGGTTGTCAGTGGAGGTATCTAGCCGGGTTTTGCAAGCCTTGAATTCGTTTGAGGTATATTTTGAATTGGGGGGGGAGGTTATAGCCAGCGAGAATCACGAGGTTACGAGCTCAAAAAGCGAATGCATTTAATGTGGACATGTTTCTAGTTCAAATTTTGTCTTGTGCCTGCATTATGAATCCTGATAAGTTAATTCCTTCAGTGGTGGAGTTCTTAAGGTCACTACACACGAGGTCTATAAGCCACAAGGAAGGCAAGATTAAATAACAGACTAAAAAATAATAAGCTACACCTCATCACACACTACCTCACCGGTCACCCTCACCCTTCGGCTTCACAGGCTTAGCCCTAAATCCTTCATCCCTTCTTACCCTCAACATCCACTCATACGCCTTTGCAACCCACTTGACATACCCCACCTCCCTACCCATCTCGAACGCGACCAACCGATGATGCAAGACCTCCAGATCCCTAAATGTCAACAACGGCGGCACAGCATCGTCAGGCACATCCGCAGTTGTAGTCATCCGCACAAGTGGGCGGGGACCAACGAGGGATGTACGCGTGGACCGTAGTAAAGGTTTTTCGGAGGGCGAGCGGACGGAAGAGGGTGGGTAGCGTTGGACAAAAGAATGTAAAAGGTGGAGTGCTTGGTTCACGTCATCGGTTCTAGGACACGGATCGAATTTCAGTAAACACAGTGCAAGGGAGAGAGGAGAAGAGACTTACATAGCAAATAGCCGCAACCGAGCAGCATACGCTCTCTCAATCAACCGCGGATTCAACCTCCTCCCGCGATCCCACCCACTCTTCTCAAACGCCTTCCACTCCTTCCACACTTCTTCCGCAAACGATACCGCCACCTCCCTTTCCCGTCCCTTCTTCGCATATGCGCACCTCTCCAAAGCTTCGACGTATACCCTCGCAGTCCTCTCTACGCCTAGCTGATCAAACACCTTCCAAAACATCTGTCGAGCAACGTCTAACGACGCATGTCGGAAGAAAACAGCGATGTATGAGCTGACGAGGCGGGGTGTGAGTTGGACTTGGGAGAATTTATTAAGAAGATTCGGGGAGAGTTCTTGCTGATGGGAGGGTATGGGAAGGACACCAGTGTCATTGAGGATGCGTTGGAAGAGGAATGTGACTTCATGGAGGACTTCTTCGTGGCTTTGAGGTGGGATGTGGGAGAATGAGGGTGCAGAATCAAGCGTGAGCGCCGTAGGTCCTTGTGATTCTGATGACGCCTGCTCTGAAGCATCGGGGCCCGAAGCTGTTGACTGTTCCACGCTCGACGAACCCCCAGCCTTAAAGCCGCTCTCCGCCTCCTTCCCTTCCTGCACAACAACCGTAGCATCCCTCTTGAAAGGCGGCTGATACGCTGCATATGTATGAAACAAATGCATCATAACTTCCTCATCCACACCTACAGCCTCCGGCCTATTCAAATCTCCTACTCCACCCTCCCCACCCTCCCCACCAGCCCTCACCATCTCCGCCAAAATCCACCTCGCACGCCCCAAATCCCCAATCCTCTTCGCGCCCTCCAACAGCGCACAAAACGTCTTCCTATCTGGTTGGAAAGCAGAAACACCCCTCGCATCCCGATGCGCATCCAACATCTCCTTTGCAAGTCTATACGCCTCGTTCACATACACCTTCTCTCCTGATCTCGCACACGCGAGTATCACAGCGTTGTATGCGCCGACTGTCGGTTCGATCTTATGATCAATCGTCATTTCTGTCCAAAAGTCTAGAGCTTTCTCAGGCTCGGATGCACGGGAAGTTGTGAGCGGGGAGGCACAGGCGCGGATCATGAGGGTGTAGAGTAGGACGTCTGGGTTTGGGTGCGCGACGTAGCGCATATGAGAGAAGAGGTCCCAAGCTTGGGCTCGTGCGATGGAGGAAGGTGTGGAGAAAAGAGTAGTGATACAGGAGGTATAGGTTTGGATTGGTGCGAAGAGTGCTTTTTCTTCGTAGGCGTGCAGGGCGGCGAGGGCGGAAGTGGGGATGGTAGAGGGTGGTGTGGCTTTGAGATGGGCTTTGACGTGGAGGTGTCGTTGACGGTCGGTGGGTGTGGTTATGAAGTTTGTGATGAGTGATTCGGTGGCTTGGATGTTGCCTGTTGTGGCGAGGATTTCGAGGGTATCTGTTACTGCGTTTTCGGGTATCGGCATTCCAGAACGCTGGTGGTGGTGTAAACAAGAGTGTCCCTTGGGGTGGCAAATTCATACCTTCATGATTTCAAGTGTGAGGAGTGCATTGGGCCCATCCTGGGCTCTCATCTAAGCATAGGACATCAGTCAAATTCAAAACCAGAGAAAGCCATTCACGTACACAAACACGGACAAGAGCCTCGCACTCCTTCACTGAAAGCACGCTTATGGGCACAGAAATTCTGCTCGGACCAGCAACAACCTTCCCCTCAGCGTCAGAACCTTTCATCGCCAATTCTCTCATCTCCTCCAGCTGGGCCACAATCGCCTGAGCGCGCATCAAAACGCCATGATATGACTGCAAGTTATTCTGAGCCGCATGTTGTTGAACCTCGTTCGGTATCTGCGGAGGAACGTCTGGGTATGTCTGTAACAACCGTCGCTCGGCTTCTTGTATCGTCAGCGAGTCTTCGGTCGCCTGTTGCTGTTCGAGGGCTTCGAGGTCGACTGATGGTTGTTCGGGTTTGGATGGAGTGGCCAGTAGGTCTTCATAGAGTAGCATCAAGTCCTCTTCACTATAGAATAAAGGTGTGATGGAGGTTTCCTAGAAAATGTTTGACTTTAGTGTGCTTTTAAATACTGGAGGAAACACACCTCTTCGGTCGCGGCAACTTCCAAAGCTTGTACCCGTTTCTCTAGTTCAAAAGCGGGTTCGATGCCGTCTAGAGAGGTTCGAACAGCCAAGGTACCAGGGCCTCTTCGTCTCCGTCCCCTGTGTAGCCAAGCAATGGGTTCCCACAATCAATGTGAACGGATTCGAGGGGTACATACCTGCTGACAGTTGGGACTTGGGGAGGATTGAAGCGCTCCATTTGGGGTGGAGGAGGGGGAGGAGCGGTTGCCAGAGCCGCTTGATGCATCTTTCGAGTGTGCACTCCCCTCCTCCATGAACATCCTGTAGTTGTCGTTACCACCCGAAGCCCAAGCGAGGCCATCCCATATGCACGACAAAAGGTCAAGTCTAGGAGGCCCGGAGGAAAGGTGACTGCAGAAACACTCATAACACAAGACCCGCAAATCTAGAGTACGCGAGGCGAGGAAAAAGGAGAGATATGTTTCCTGGAAAACTCAGAAAATGCAAATTTCGAAAGGGACGAAGCGTGATGGAATGGGTAACGCGACTGTCACACGACGAAATAATTAGACGCGTCTCGACAAAGACAAGACTACTGATATTGGGCTGGGATGATAATATGACATACATACACCATAAAAACAGCCGGGATATCTACACGACCAAGAAATACAGTCTACTTCTTTTCTTATGATACACTCTTCACGACAATTAATTCTGCAGTAGCAGATCATCGAGATATCAGATGGAAGGACAAGCTTGGCGAGAGGATATGGTTGGCTCAAACCTTGCGCTTGTTGAGCTGAGCCTCCTTCTTTGCTTGGATCTCTTTCGCTTTGGCTAAAGAAACATTAAGCACCGCGTAACAAGCACATGTTTGAAGACAAACCTTCATTTTCAGCCTGTCTCTTCGCCGCAGCAGCCTCTCGCTCCGCACGAATCTTGGCAAGTCGCTGAAGATCAGCCTTGGCCTTGTCAGTCTTGCCCTGGAGGTGCAGCTGAAGAAAACGCATTAGCCAGAGGTGATCATGCGCATAACGATAACGACAACACACCTTCCAGTATCGTTCTTCAGCCTCTTTCTTCTCTTTCTGCTCCCTAAATCGAAAGATCAGATCCCCACTCAGACATGAAGTGAAAGGACGAACGCACCTCTCGCGTCTAGACAACTGCCTCGGCTCGTTCAGATCCGAAATGGTCAACTTCTTCTGCACATGGTTCGGATTAATCAAATCAGCATCTTCATCGTCCTCGTCTATGCCATCCTGCTGGGGTTGTTTAGCAGCCTGCTTGGCTTGTGCCTGTTTCTTCTTCATCTCTCGCCGTTGTGCCCTTGTCAGCTCGGGCTGTTCTTCTCCAGACTCTTCCTCCTCAGATTCCTCTTCCTCTTCAGAACCCTCTTCTTCATCCTCTTCTTCATCCTCTTCTTCCTCAGAATCGTCTTCTTCCTTGTCTCTGTGTGCTCTGTGAAAGAGATGATCCGATAGGATTGAGTGGATTGTGGTGAAGCTGATATAAGAGCGCACCTCGGGTCTTTACCATCAGGGAATGCCGACGCATCCCGGTCAATCGCCATATTACGACTACACCATTCTTATTCAGAAACGACGTTATCGCGCGAGCTGATATCAAAAACAAATACCTGAAGCTACGTCCTCCACCGCGTTTCGCTTTGAACTTGCCTACAGCCCAAAATCCCATCAGCGCTTCATTTTGAGAATACCAGAGGATACAACATACCTGCACCTCGAGCCATTATATATCACTTAAGGATATTCTGTTAAAACGAAAGCCAACGACACAAAGAAGAGAGGGAGATAAGCAGTAACGCTGGTGATGAAAACCACAAGCGAAATCGAACCTGAGAAGCCGACCAAGTCATCAAACCACCTCCATATCGAGCAGCGCACCTCCGGATAGTTGCCGGATTCGGACTCTGCCGACCGATGCGCCGGCTCGGTCCAAACCGTTGCAGTTGACCTTAACGTCGGACGCATCCACCTCCACTCACACTCCTTACACGCAGCAATGTCAACAATACCCGCCCGCCTGGCCAAATCGGCGCGCACATCTGCGGGCAGCTCAGACGCCCGTCGCCGCGTCCTCCAACTATACCGTGACTGGTACCGTTCCGTACGTCCACACTACATTCCTCGACGCCCGTCGCTAAGACTTTCCTCTTGCATCTCCTTGCACCCTATTGGCTATCCATTGGTTACCATATAGGCCCCAGAAATTTGCAGCCTATACACCCTCAGCGTCTCACCCGCCTACGTCAGACATGCCATCCGCCAAAAGTTCGAGAAAAACCGCTACGTGACGGACCCGCGTGCTATCGACATCCTCATCCACAAGTCGAGGCAGGAATATCAGGAGACTATGAACCTGTGGAAGCAGAACGACCACGTTCTTGGGATTCTGTTGGTTGATGAGGGACCGAAAGCGCCAAAGACGTTCTTGCAGAAGTTTTATGAAGGTGAGTTTTTCTTAGTCCTTCTAGGTGTATTGGATCGTTAGCTTATGACGTGTGGTGTTTGTTGTAGGACGGGATGAAGATGCTATTATCCCCGCTGCGTCTGGTGTCCACTAACTATTGACATTAGAAGAATTCATGCAACATTCTTTCCCTTTGGACTGTTCTTGTTGGCGCAGAATAAGAGTCCCTCCAGTTCTCATGGCTACCTTTCCCGAAGGTATTAGATCGAACACTACGGGTGGGAAACATCCAACAGGAGCTAGCACTTGAGCACTCTGAACGTTCTGATCACAACCCAGGAACTATGAACTCCAGTGAAATTTATATGACCTCAATCAACATACAAAACCATACCCAGGGGCTGTAAATCACGATCCGACCCAACTCTTCACTATACCCAGCCCTAAGAAGTAGCAAATCGTCAACTTTCAACTTGGGAAACGTGCCCACAATCGTCCTTCGCGAGTTCCGCGGTTCAGCTTCCGAGTCGTCCCAAACATGATGAATCATATCAATTGTCCCCTTCTTGACATCAAGAAAAAGCGAGCGCTGATAACCAATTCCTGTAAGGGCACCCGCCCGAAATGGCGCGTCTGCTACCCACTTGAGCTCAGGAGCTACAGTGATATCACGAGGGACGTTGATCCCCCATATGCTGTCCTTTGCCGCGAATGTGAATCGCACTGCTTCAGAAAGAGATATCGGGGCTGATATCCCGTAAAACGGGATCTTGAAACTATCGTTCATAGACATGCCAAGCGTCGCCGCTGCGATTGATGGACAGAATAGACTGTGCATAGGTTGAGTGCTTTCTGGCTCAGCGCGTCCCAGTCGGTCCAGCGAGTAAACCTTGATCCATTCTCCAGTGAGAAGGACTATTCGATCGCTCCATAAGAGGTAAACACTAGCCTCGAGGGAAATCAGCTACGAATGGTTGAGTTACCGAAATTGAAGGCTCACGAAACCTTTACGGTCGACTTGGATCATCACCGGCTTTGATTGGACAAGTTGACCGTCTCTGCAATATCTGGTTACAGCCATCGACGAAACCGGCCCCTTTCGGATTATCACAACGTATTCGCCATCAAGAGCACACGCGCAGTGGCCTGGAAATGGGTCGCGAATATTGATCAGATATTTAGCTTGCAGTTTAGCATCCTGTCCGAGTCCAACAGTTTCGATGTTATAGACTTGGGTGACCGCGTCGGTTTCCCGTCCATCTGCAACCAGAATATGGTCAGAGAAGGGCAAGAATAGAAACCATTGTGATAATACTAAGTGGTCTGCGCCCAAGGGCCACGCGAACGGACAACCGTGGTTTCGAAGGATCAACCCAACACCCCCTGAACCACCTAATTTGGCCTGCATTGCCACCTTCGACAAGAACCTCGCCCTTGAGCTCAGGAGCTTCAAGGTCAAATACATAAATATCCCCTTGAAAGCGCTCCAACATAAGCATCCATCGCCCACCAGGGAGAAGAATAGGCGAAATTAATTCTCCATCCATATAGGGGAACGAGCGCACGCGGGGCAGGGGTGCAACATTGGCCACAAGGGGCTTGCGCCAGAACTCCTCGACGCGGAATCTCGATAGAACCCAGTGCGTGAGTTCACTTGTTGTGTAATCCGTCCACGGTGCTTCGAGGCGTGAGTAGCCAGGCCGTGACTCGAATTCCTGTACAAAACCATGCCACAGATTCTTGTCGAAACTCATTGAACGCAAGGTTGTACAAGTCTATGTGCGACACGGACATGACACACAATAAGCCAGGAGCAATACTTGGCATTCGGTATTTTCGCACCTGCTTGACCGCCAGAAAGCTCTTCAAGTCGAGGTTGCGTAGAATCTCATACAAAATTTCGGGAGGGAAGGCGAGGAGAACTCCTTGAGTACGAGTCGCTGTGTCGTCCATGATCGGAGGGTGAGGTTAGAGCGAAGACGTAATGTTATTGATTTGATAGCCGCTCAAGGGGCCCAGACGTCGTCTACGTGGTTTAATATCCCACACGAGTGATGGACTAGCACTCAGCCGGCTAATGTACAATTTAAATACCCACTGCAAGACCTGGGCACAAAGGGTCTCCAGTGGCTTAAATTTTGGCCTGGCCTGCTACCGGGATATGCACCTGCACTGGCTGCGCAGTCTTGAGATTTTGGATAGATCTGTG
Organism: Podaxis pistillaris; assembly: GCA_018524465.1. Lineage (NCBI taxonomy): Eukaryota > Fungi > Basidiomycota > Agaricomycetes > Agaricales > Agaricaceae > Podaxis > Podaxis pistillaris. Next base: position 367 of record JAEUWN010000066.1, on the reverse strand, counting down.
CAATGACTCAAACGTGCTTCTTGAATCAGATTCAAAGAAGGTTGATCATGGATACAGTTTAATGGAAATTTGAAGCACACAACATGATTCAAATTCCAGATAAATGTCAAGTGAAAACAATCAGTGAATCATTTCTCTACATATCAGATGACTTCAATTCCCATATACTCCCGTAAAGCACCTTCAACGTTCTTCCCTTGGCGAGGAGTGACTTTGCATTGGAACGGAAGGGGCTCCCTATGTTCATGGAGTCAATGGCAAAGTCTCTCTGTTGCTTTAAGAAGGAACACTCACGAGATGATAGAAGTGGCAACATCAGCAAATTGGCTTAAAATAGTTATTACATGTTGATTTATATAATTCATCT
>JAEUWN010000606.1:0-128257 GCA_018524465.1 Podaxis pistillaris | reverse complement strand
TCAACTATAAAGTGATACGAATTAAGTGCCTTGAGTCTAAGCTTTAATCTCTATCACTCTCTAAGCTGTATAAAGTCTTCTATTGAGGAATAGACAATCGCGCTACAAAGGTATAACTATTATAACGCTTGGACTTCATTGTACGAAGTACAAGTGCTAAACTAGTTACTCCGTTAGTACACGAGAAGTCTCCTTTGATACGATCTGCGGATACGTATCGGGCCTCTTTACGGACCAAAGCAGCCTCACTATAACAGGAGCTGACGGACAACACAACGCCGACAATACAAGTCGTGTATTCTCGTCACTATCAACCCCTCCCGTCACAAGCTACCAATACACGCCCAGGGACTCCGAGCCATTGTAAGGACTATATTTGGGTTCGACTGGTGGAAGCGGACGCGCAAGAGGTGGCTCGAACGTCACATCTAGCGTCAATCCACTTTTAGCCCGGAGTTCCCGAATGAATTTCCGTGTTTTCGATTTGAACTCTGAGTCCATCTGCGGTAAGTGAGCAATGATGTCGACTTTTATGAGCTTTCCAACACAACTGTATGTCCCATGAGATGCAGATCCAGCGCGAGAGCGTATGAAGTCGGCTAAAGCGGCATCGGAAAATATGGCTCCAACGCACTGAAATACCTCGAGTTTTGGACAGAGGCAGGGGGGGCGGCGGCGGGGCTCGGAGGAGACAAGGTGGCTGTCCAACTCCTGTAGGTGTCCACGCCTATCATCAGAGTCTCCGTTGAAGCTCGTGTGATGAAGGTGATGTGAGTCTATTTTTGGCGTCAGGCTCCGCAAGTGAGAATCCGCAAAATGAAAGTGCGTTGTGGGATCTTGTGGGTGCCAGTGACCAATGCTCGATGGGGCTTTCCTCAACGAGAGTCGCTTCAAGTCGGGAAAGAAGCTCAACACCTCTCGGAAATCCAGCACACCACATGACGCTACTATCAGGTCCAACTCCTCGAGTGGTCGCGTCAGCCTGGATAGAAATGCGGGAATGACGTCACGAAAACGTCGGTCTCGGAAAGGGTCGTCCCGCCACTGGGGTAATGGTCGGAGTCTCTGGACCTCATACCTCAGGTGACGGAGTTGCGGACAGTGCAAGGAGTTCAAAACCCGCAGTGTGTCCCTAAAAGGTTCCCAATCGGTTATAGACAATGAATAGAGTTTTGGGAGCTCTATCCTGCGGGACATGGAAGCTGGGCTTTCAATGAATGTGCGCGTTTCCAAACCAGCAATTGAGCAAACCTCGAGGTTGTGACAAGAGGGGAGAATTCTAATGATATCATCGAAATCGTGAACATAACCACCACCCATGATCTCAAGTCTGATGAGGTTATCCCAGGAAATAGCAGTCTGCAATGTTCTAAATCCGGGGAGGGGTAAGGATAACGAACGTAATCTGGGCGCTCGAAGAATGCCGTTCGTAATGGATGTGAGGTCAGGCTGCGGGTCGTTCGCGCCATCGTCCTGATCTTCCATGTAGAGCTCCCCGTCAATGTGGACGCTTTCAAGGAGAGGCAGATCACCTGCTTTGAAGCCACTAAAGTACTTCGCAAAGTCAAAAGAGGGAGCGGAAAAGTGAAGTGATTTCCATCGACATGCAAAGGGCAAAAGTATATTGAAGTATGGGCGTAGACCGTCATCGGTGTAGCCATAATATACGAAAGAATCGATGGAGGCGGAAATGGATAATGGGAGTGCCCCAGAGCGGCGAAGCCACGAGGAGATATCCTGGAGTGATGGCTTTCGAGCATGTAATCCGCTGTTGGTAGAAGGTATAACGATGTGGATAGATGCCCAGAGGGGCGGGGTAGCGTAGGCGATCTGCCTCCAATGATGACACACTCGACATAATAGGAGCGGTGCCTGTTTGCTACTCATGACTGCGTTGTGTGCGGAAGGGAGGCAATGAAGGAAGATCTCCTGGAGGATTTCAGGAAGGAGTCGTCGAATGGGGGCGATGAAAGCTTTGCGGACCTCAACCTCTTTGTTGAGCATCTTCTGTTGAGCGGAGAGTTGCGAGAGTCTGTTCCGGAGATGGTTAATCGTCATGTCGAGGCTGTTGAGCATTCGTTCTTGCTCTGCCGACCGCCGTTTGAGAGCAACGACTTCATCTTGAGTCAAGATGTAGCACGAGTTTGGTTTCCTGATCATGAGCGGCGTCGTTCTTGCAGGAACCAGGTATCCGGAGAATGGGATGGAAGGGAACGGCTACTGTATTTATGCTTTTGGTCTCAGGAGAACGGCGATCGGTGACGTGATCGAAACATGTCACGGGGCTTGAGTGCTTGAGCTTGAGGGGGAAAATCATTATGGTCAGAGTTTACAAGTAGGCATGTCCAATGTGCGAACCAACGCGAACGAACAGCGAGTGTTTCCAGATTTAAGTGAAAAGACTGCAACACATAGTCTATACTATACATTTACAAGTAGCCTCGACGCCTACACCGTGAACCAGGAAGCTCATCATTAACCTATTCAGCCATGTATCTCTTCCAGCGGGAGTCTAACATTCAGAAGCCAAAATAAGTCGGTTTGCTATACTGAAAGTCGAGAGGCCCGCCATGGTCTGAGTTTAAACCATCATATGGAGAATAGGCATATCTCCTGGGGCGATGACGGGCCTTCTTAGCCTTCGAGTAGACAATGCTTAAGCCCACGCCCGCATCTCTTTTCAGCATGTCAAGCTGACATTGGGTGTCGCTGGACTGCTCCTTCCCCGAAACAAACGAAATGCTGGCCTTTTTCAGCTGAGTGATGTTAAACGTATTGTAATGGAGAGACCGGGCTTTGAGGAAGTCGAGCATAGCGGCATCGGAGAACATGGAACCCGTACAATGAAAGGCTTCGAGGTGAGGACACAAACAATCTTTCAGTCGATCTGACGGAGGTTCGTCATCGTCGTCATCGTCAGTGCTGGCGCTCGGGGCCGTGGGAAGTTCTGCCGGAGGCAGTTGAAGGCCAGGGCCAAGCTTTCCAGGTGTCAACCGTTTCAATTCCGCGCTTCCGAGCAAGAAGAGTGGTAAGAAACCGTTATAGTTGCGAGGGGGCGAAGGAGCTCCCATCGGCCTCCCGACGCCCCTTAATGATAGCCTTTTCAGCGCAGGCACCATGTTCAGGATCTTCATAACATCATCCCGAAGAATCGAGTCTGTATGCAGCTCCAACTCTTCAAGTGGGTGAATCAAATTACCGAGAAAGAGGGAGAGGGCATTTAGGGTCTCATCCAGGCTGTAAGCGCCATGTTCAGGGGGAGGCCAGTGCGGCCTACGATCATAAGTGAGATGGCGGAGGTTAGGAGTGTGCAGGCCTTTGAGAAGGCGCGGCAGATCACTTTCCGTTTCGTATTCATCGATTATTGTCAAGGACAAAAGCTTGGGCAACGTCAGTTCCAAGACCTCCGCCGCATCAAAGGACTTCGGATCCGAAGATGCAATGACACAAGCTTCGAGGTTAGGACACAATCGCAATGCCCGTGCCACCTCCTGATAATGAAAGATATTCCAGGACAGATTAAGTCGAGTGATATTCTCCCATTTAATAGGAAGTTGCAGGACATCCGACCCACATGGAAGAATGGACAACGATCGTAGTCGAGGTGCTTGGAGAATGCTGCCTTCCTTCGTAAGGAGGGTGAGGTCGAATGAAGGGCCATTGAATAATGGTGTAGCGTCAAGAACACGGTCGTTTTGGAGATGGATCTTCTCCAGTAATGGTACGTCAGCTGCACTGAAGCTTTCGAAGAAACAGTTCGTCCAGTTGGGATTCGAGATATAGATATAGATGGACTTCCAGCGTGATTTAAATGGCGAAATGATTTCAAGGTAGCGGAAATGGTTGAATTCTTGGAGTGAATCGGTAAGGGAGGTCAGGGAGTATGGAGAAGAGATTGATATAGAGAGCGGAAGGGCACCGGATCGCGAGAGCCAGGCAAATATTTCCTGGAGAGGTAGGGGTTTGCAAGGGTACGGGCCTTGGGGAGGGGCAACAATGTGGATGGAAGCCCAAAGCCCAGGGGTCGCGAACGCAAGTCGTCTCCAGTAGCTACAAACATGGCCCAGGAGCAGTGGTGCTTCCCGACTGGTCATGACTGCGTTGTAAGTCTCTGGCAGACAATATATGAAAATTTCCTGAAGGATTTCAGGAAGGAGTCTGCGTATAGGCGAGATAAAGGCTCTTTGAGCGTTGACCTCCGCACCGAGCAGTTCTTTCCTCACAATAAGAGTGCCCACCCTTTCCCGTAGCTGTTCTATCCTTTGGTCCATGGCCGCAATTTGTTCTTCCTGTGCTGTTATTACCTCCCTTATCGTGACGACCTCAGCGGGCGTTGGTAAGCGGTTTCTTGCGATGTTGTCGTGCAGCATTTGGATTTCGGAATTTCGTGGGGTCGCAGCTCGAGGTGATGTGGTCGTGGTGGCTACTGGAAGTAGCACACCCATACGCTCGGGGCTCAGTCGTGTGCACTAAGATCAAGGTCCTCGTTTACGCGCCAACGTTGCAACTCGAGTCACGTTTTGATTCCTGAACAGCACTTAAAGGTTAACGTTATGGCCCAAAATTAATCACTAGCACAGCACAGTCCTCAGCTTTTGAGATCTTGGTTGCTGGGCTTCTCCCAATAGAATCAACCGAGAGTGGGAGCTACAGGGATTGCAAACACATAGGCACCATTCGCTGGGTCGAGTTTGCATCCAGAAGGCAATAACTTCCTTGGCTCCTCGTGGCTGACTCGCAAATGCCCGATGTAGTCTCATGAACATAGCAAACATCTCCAATGGCTTCAGCCTGAACCGATAACTACGAAGTCCATTCTTTGAGTCAGAAACCTACCCACCGATCCGTTGCCAGCCTCGAAGGCGCAAAGAGTACCAATACGAATTCCTCCATTTTCCCTGCTTACTGAATTTTTGGGTGATTGTCATTAAAATATATCTTAGAGCTGAAAGAGTGTCTGAGTTTCCTGTCACTGGAGCCGAAGCGGTTTCGTTTTTTTTTTAGTTTCCGGGTTTCCGGATTCTAGAACAACTAGGAAGCCCAAAGGCCCTTGAGACTAATGTGGTACTTTAATGATGACTACAAGTGTTAGTCAAACAATATATTCAATTCATCCACATGGCGTGCTTATTCGAGTGGCATATTCATACTACTTTGATCACGACTTTTCCAACATGTTGTTGCGATTCGAGGTAAGCGTAAGCATCAATAGCCTTGTCAAAGGGGAAGACTTTATCAATAACAGGCTTGGTCTTCCCTGGGTTAGCAGCGATGAGCCTGTTCATTTCTTTGAATCTGTGAGAGGATGTAAATACGTATTTCTAATCCAATAGATGGTTTAAATTGGGATTACTTACTGCGCCACCGAACCAATCTGGATCCCTCGGAGATTTATGGCTTTGGTAATAGTTTCAGCGATGACGTTGGTGTCTTTTCTCTCCTGTGAAATCGAAATCGCAACTGGTCAAATTCAAATAGTACCTCATATGGCATATTTCCAACCTTGGAGATGAAGCCAATTATGTGCAGATACCCCGCTATTCGAACGGCGTTCATACTCCGTGGAAGGGTTCCCTCCCCACCCACCTGGACATAACTCTTAAGAGTTGATATTTTATGTGGCAAGCAGGACTTACCTCGATAACGTGGTCAACCCCAACTCCGCCTGTCTATATCAGTTGATGGACATGTTCTGAGAATAGACACAGCTCAGAATATATTGGAATACGCACGATCTTCAGTACTTCTTGATCCCAATCCGCGATCTTCTTGTAGTTGATGACGTGCTGGGCACCAAGCGCTGCAGCAACCTTCAACTTATCATCGGACGAAGAGGTTGCAATGACCGTGGCCCCGGAGGCGACTGCAAACTGCAAAGCGAAGCTATTCCATTTCATATGAGCACACTCAGGAGGTGCTTAGAGAAAATACCCACATAGACACCCCACCAGTTCCCAGGACGAGGACATAGTCGCCTGCTTTGATGGGCACCGGCCCATGAAGAGCGTTGTAAGCTGTCAAGGCCGCGCATCTAACCAAAGTGAGAACCATGATTGTAAAAGAACGACCAACAGACGCACGGAAGAGTCGACGCTTCCTCGTAACTGAGGAGATCGGGTATTTTGACAAGCGACTTTATGCACATTAATAAATGTCCCGACCATGTTCACTCGGAAAGCATATACATACATGGGCTGGGAATGTGCGAAACTGGGTTAAGACGCCGTGAGCTTGACCACCCAACGACGTTCGTTGAATGGCTGCGTTTGTATCGCCGAAAAGATGGTCTGTCGAGAAATTGGCGCAGACACGGTCACCTACTTTCCAATCGGTGACATCGTCCCCTACAGCAATAATCTCGCCTGCCATGTCCGAGCAAGGTACCAGATTGTCGAGACAACTGCAACAAGGATTTTCAGTCAGCTTTCACTGGGAATGGTCGATCATAATTACCGAGCCCTGTAAGTGCCACTGGCGACAAGCAAGTCACGGTACTATATGATTCAAGGCGTCAAGTTAGCCACACTTCTAGGAGATTGGATGTATCTGACCTGAAGTGAGACGGCATGAACCTTAACGAGGACTTCTTGGGATTTGGGAGGATTAACTGGACATTCCCTGACCGCGAGGTTCTTGTAAGAGCCGGGCTAAAGATCCGGAGGAAACAGGGGGCATCAAACCTCGTTCCTTCGAAGATAGAAAAGGATATTTCTACACACCTGCGCGAGTTGATACTGACGAGTGGTGGTTGGTAAAGTCATGGTGAGGCGGTCGCGTATCCCGCGTTTCAATCAAGAGAATGAAGTCATATATATGGATTTCGGGAGCCTTAAGATGAGCAAGCCTCCCGGCGTCAAGCGGTCTAGACATGAGAGTCAAGCTTCAAGTGTGGCATCATCTGTGAGTAATTGGGTTCCGAGATGACCAAGCTACGGACGATAACCTATGTGCTCTCACGTATGAAGTCGACGACGGGAAGAGTGGCATCATCGTTAACGTTCGTTGGCCACAGGAGTGGAGCATTTAGAAGCATCAGGTGGGAGATTGAACAGTTCAATCTGGCGGAAGACCTGACGTGCTCTTTTTTAGACGGAAATACCAAGAAAGTGGCATCGATCGTGGTACAATGTGTTCCGAAAACGTACTGAGTCTAGGCGATCATATAAGTTGGAATGAGGCGAAGCAGAGGATTCGATCCAGGGAACTGGGAAAGATGTTTCCCACGCGCCCTTTCTTTTACCAATTTCTATCGACCTCAAACTTACCTCCTTGTGCAGACCTGCTTTATCGAGCATTCTATCTCATATTCAATGTTGAGGTATGCTGATGTCGAGGCCACCGCTCGGCGCTCATGGGACATTCATGAGTCATCTCTCATGCTCGCAATCGCATTCCTGATTCCTTCAGATTCGCAGCACAGAAATACGACGCATCATTTATCTATGTTCCAGCCCGGCTTCAACAACGCTCGACTTTCGGCGATAAATCAACCAGTGTTGTTCCTTGGGGCGGGACTACAGCCCGGGACCTGGGCTCCGCACGGCCTGGATAGGATGACGTACATATGTAAAGGAGGCGTCAAGGCACCGGGAATAACGCGGATTGAGGTCCGCACTTTTTTCGTTGAACACATGGGTGATTGCCCACAGACTCGACCCAGAACGAGCGCTTCCCTAACGTTTATCATTATGTTGAGGATAGTTGGAAGATAACTGATGAAAATCTCTTGAACAAAACCTAGCCGTGGAGTCGACGAACGGGAAATATGGATGCTCCCTGAAGGCCTGACTATTAAACGAGGCCCGGTTACGAGAGAAAGGGATCTGAATCCGTTTCATAGGTGATTGATTTTATCTCGGGAGAGTGCGTATCACCTCCGTTGACTGCAACAATGCCTTTCTTACAACAACTGCTGCCCGTCGATCGATCAAACCGGCAGCGTTTCAAGCATTTAGCATGGTCGTGCTCTTTCAAACCAAGCGTTCTCTCACACGTTAACCCCATCATGTTAAATAAGTTTCCTAAAATCCAAAGTACACTAGTGATCCAGACCCACGAGATGATGGAATCTCTGTCGTACTAATACCGTCGTATGGTGAATATCTGGGGGGTGGTGACATGTGAGGGGGGATAGATGGAACAGATGGGCAGGGGAAGGACTGAAGGTGTACCATCATACCCGTTTCCTCTCGCAATTTCTCAATTTGACTCTTTAAATCCTTACCTCCATTGCCAAACCTTAGTTGCCCAGCCGGCCTGAACAAAACACTGACCCTTCGGAGATGAGCAACATTATGTTTACGATGATCCACAGATCGAGAACGGAGGAATTCGATTATGCCGTCGTCTGAGAAAAGAGCATCCGTGCAATGGAAGACTTCGAGTTTGGGACAAAGGCATGAAAAATTTGGAGAGACGTTGTCTTCATCATCCTCATTGTCGGACAAGGACAAGGGGCTGATACTTCCGGTCCGGGGGTTAAAATAAGCCAGAAATTGGTCATCCATCGGAAGGCTCAACGATGGAGAGGGAGGAGTATCCAGAAGGTCTGGGGGAGGTATTCCATATCCCTTCAAGGATAACCTTTTCAACTCCGGAACAAGCGGCAGAATATCCACCGCATGTTTCCCCGAAAATGGATTTATCCAAAGGTCCAACTCATCCAATGGATGTACGAGTTTACGGAGGAATAAACGCAGTGAATCTGTTAACCTGTCTTCGGAACCCCTTGTTGAGGGCGAATCCGGCCAGACGTGGGCTGTTCGCTCATATGAAAGATGACGAAGTGCTGGAGCGGATATGTTTTCGAATAGCATGACAGTATTATCGCTACAGGTCGACCTGTGGATGACGGACAGTGACCTGAGTTTGGACAAGGTCAAATGTTCCATTCGCTGTGGAAGTGAACCGATCGGGCTGTAGTGACCTGGAGATATAATCGAGATGGTGCAGACTTCGAGGTTGGGACACATTGCCAGAGCTTTGGCAACGTCGTCAAGAGGTATGCTACGACTCCCCAAGTCGAGGCACGTCAGATTCTTCCATCGTACGCGCAGCTCCAGTAAGCGATGTAAGTACGAGGATAAAGACAGATTGCGAAGTCGAGGCGCCTGTAGGACACCATCCTCTCTGGATAGGGAGGAGAAATCGAACTCGCTCATGTCTCTTCTTCGGCGATAACCCTCGATGTGAAGGCTTTCCAGTAACGGGAGATCCGAAGCACTGAATTGAGTGAAGAAGTCCGTCCACTCAAACCATCGCAGAGTGAAATGGATCGACTTCCAGCGCTGCGCGAATGGTGTAATGCGATCAAGGAAGGGTTGGACCTGATCATTGATCAGAGCCCTCGGGTGCCGCGAAAACCCGAACCCACTTGTGGACATGGATATAGATAGCGGAAGTGCTCCGGAACGAGAGAGCCAGGCAGAGATGGCTTCCTGCCTGGCAATATCCGATGGACGGTATGGTAGTAATGGAGGAGTAACGACGATATGGATAGAGGACCACAGTTTCGGCGTAGAATAGGCGATTTGCCTCCACTGGCTGCAGACCTGACCCAGAAGCAAGGGTGCTTCCCGTGCATACATCACTGCATTGTGAGCAGTTGGAAGACAGTGATAAAATATTTCTTGGAGGATTTCCGGGAGAAGTCGACGGGCTGGGGAGAGGAATCTTCTGTGACCCTCTACGAAAGCATTCAAGCTCTGTTTCTCCAGAGACAAGCTGTCGAATTTGTGCTGTAGCTGGTTGACTTCGTTCTGAAGAGCGTGTAATCTGTTCAATGATCCTGCCAGAGCATTCCTGACGACAGCAGCTTCTTCGTCAGTCAGCGGATCATTACTACGAAGTTTGTGTTTGATGGAGGACGAGAATGTCATGGTATTGGTAGAAACAGGCTGATGAGGATGTGTGTGTGGATGTTGCTGTTGAACCAACAATACTTTGACGCCAGAGGGCTGAGAACAGTGATGCATGACATCAGATCGAGGGCTATGTAATGGTCACAATGGATAAGAAGTGAACTCACTGGATTATTCGACACTCCTTGGAAGCAATGTCATTCCTATTATGTTATGTTATAGACCAAGAAATCCCGGGTCGTTCCTGGATCGCGGGGCCCGCGGTTCGGCTCAGGAATTAAGGGAGGATCTTGGGTGTTGTCGCAAGGCAAGTGACTGAGAGGATGACAGGTCACATGACTGCCAGTAGATTTGATATTCCATTTTTCTCCCCCATGACCCTCGACTTCCTTCCTCCTTCGCCCTCACAGTTGCGGCCACCATGCCTCGCGCAACATCAGAAAAGTTCTCTAGAGTGCATCAGAATGCTCCAAAAAAGGGTGCTCATAACCCAAGTTCATCCTCTGGCGCAAATGGAAGCAGCAGCGCACAAATGACCAATCCTATCTTCAATACTGCACGATTCGGCCAACACATTCTTAAGAACCCGCAAACATGTCAACGGTGCGTAGGGTAGCAATAGAGTGGACATTGTGTAGCAGCTGACTCTTCATATTGTTCTGCCAGGATAGTTGATGCGGTTCGTTCGTTTTTTCCCAATCCAGCGTTTCGTCGTGAAAGCTCAGTGGTTTGAAACATTGGGGTCCGCCTTGTTGCTTCTCTGAATCATCCCCGTGATCACGGAATCTTGTGCCTTATTATCGAACGTTTGGCGGACCATTTACAGGCCAACCTCAAGCCCACGGATAAAGTCCTGGAAGTCGGTCCCGGTACCGGAAATCTCACTGTTAGGATCCTGGAACAAGCAAAACACGTTACCGCAATCGAGATGGACCCTCGCATGGCTGCGGAAGTGATCAAACGTGTGCAGGGAACGTACGTCTTCACCTCATCCTCACCCCGATCTTTACCTCCATCCCGCCTCTCGTGTCTTCTCTTTCTCATCTACTAAACCGATCCAATCAGCTAAAAATACTTCGTATGTGTGCAGGTCAGCTCAGCGTAAACTCGAAGTCGTGATCGGGGATTTTGTCAAGGTCGAGCCCCTACCCTACTTCGAAGTCTGCATATCCAATACACCGTATCAAATCTCTTCGCCCCTCGTATTCAAACTCCTTTCACACCGCCCTCTATTCCGCGTCGCAATTCTCATGTTTCAGCGCGAATTCGCTCTGCGTCTCATTGCAAGACCAGGAAGCGCCTTATGGTCCCGATTATCAGCAAATGTCCAAGTAAGTACAACTTCACCTCGCTCCCCCCACTCAACTCTTACTCATTCCACGATCTTGATCCTGATATGAATGTGTAGCTTTACGCAAAAGTAGACAACATTATCAACGTCTCGCGGAATGATTTCCGCCCTCCACCCCAAGTAGAATCCTCAGTTATCCGTATGGTGCCCATCGATCCACCGCCCCCGGTCAAGTTCGAAGAATTCGATGGTATGAACCGAATCGTCTTCTCTCGACCCAACAAAACCGTACGAGGAAACTTCCAAGCCAAGGGCGTGATGAAGATGTTGGAGCAGAATCGAAGGACCTGGCTCGCAACTCAAGAAATGGCAAGTCCCCCAGATTTTAGGGTGTTGGCGCTCTGCATGTGCTCATCGGAGTATATAATTACTGACACAAAAATCTATATCCATAATAGCCCGTCGATGATAACACCCCGATTTCGGAATTAGTCGACAAGGTGTTAACGGAAGTTGGTCATATGGAGAGTAGAGCGGCAAAGATGGATATTGATGACCTTCTCAAGTACGCAAAAGTCCATGCTAATTGTTCGCCTGAAAATCCCATATTGACTCCCCTATCAATAGACTGCTATCTGCATTCCACGATGTCGGAATCCATTTTTCATAGCATATTCCCATCTTACTACGTACACGATATCACCGTTCATCTACCGCCACCCCAAAATGAGTCGACCTTGTACCCACGATACGAACCAGCGCTATCTGGATTATCCTTGGCTGGTCTACTTGTATAGATTGTACATTAGCCAACTCGTGTACTCTACTTCCGTTGTAATCCATCCTGTCCCGTTACTCCGCGGATATCATAATTATCTTAACCGTATCACGATCATTCGTCACGCTCTCGTAACCGTTGTTTAGACCGGTTTCGTCTGAATTAGGGACTTTCAATTGAGTAGACATTACGACGACGGAGAAAGGTAGAAATACATACCGCGAGACGGAGAGCCGGCGGAGGCCCAGCTGGAGACGATCCATGGCCTTGGCCAGCATGCGCAGAGTCTGGGCCAACAGGAACACCCAAGAGGCGAGTGAAAAATTCGTCAAGCCAGCTGAAAAACACTTGCTTGTCTTCCTCTGAGAGATTTGCCCAGTCGATCTCATCTTGTATTGCTTCCGATGTGACCTCTGGCACCAGCTGCGGTTGTGGTTTAGGAGAAATCGCAGGTGATCGTTTAGGGGGTGGTGCCCGAGGGGGAAGGGCCGGAGATGGTGCTGTGAAGCTTGGTACAGGTGATGTTGTGGGCTTAGTGGAGAAGTTCGTAGGTGGCGGCTGTGGAGGAGGCGCCGATTGGACTGTTAACGGGGCCCTGGAGGGTGGAGGAAGCGGTGAACGGGAAGGGGGAGGGGGTGGTGGTGGTGTGGGTGCAGGTGCGATCGAACTGAATGATGTAGGGGGTGTAGACCCACTACGGCCAGGTAATGGTGGCGGCGATAACGTATTCGACCTCCGAGGAAGTGGAGGCGGAGCTCCTGTAGAGGCACCTCGAGAAGGCAAAGGCGGGGGTGAGGAAGCCGTGCTCGGTGCCCGACTAAGTGCGGCAGGGCTAGCGGATCCAGAACCAATAGATGAACCAGTACGACTCGGCGGTGGGGGCAGAGATGCGAGTGCCTGGGGTTTGTTGGTGGGATTGACTTTGGGTGCAGGGGGCGGTGGTGGAGGTGCGCCGCTGTATGGATCCCAATTTGTCTTTTTCATCGGCACGCTATTGGTTCAATACCATTACGGTTTCAGCGAGTTTGAATGTGAGATTCAGGTGCAGAGGCACACCTCGTATTGCGGTCTCGTACATTCTGGAACTTCTCGACACCAGAGTTGGTTACCTTTGAAGCTTTGGCCTTAAGCTCTGAGACTAAAGGTTTGTCAAAATAGACCGAGGATCAGCGATGAGTCCATGAATGGATATGACATAGACTTGCAGGATGGCATGAATAAACTCGAGTGCCTGAACGGGGGAGATATGAGGAAATGGAGGACGGAGGCAGATGGTGGTTGCTGGGAAAGAATTGGTAGATTGGGACATGTGAGGGTTTTACATAATGGCGGGAAATACATACAGTCGTCAAGGGTTCACAATGGCCGAAAACAGGGAGACTCAGAACCTCGAACGCGTGGATCGCAAGACAACAGCGGCGAACTGCAGGGACAAAAGCTTATGGTGATGCTTTCACATATCCGTGTGGCGGACCCAGCGGTCCTTTTATCTCCTTGAAGAAGTCACCGAGGGACACGTCAATATACTTGGGTCATCATTCCGCTCTATTTTCAGGCTTTGCAAATATAGACTTCAATGCTTCATTCCCCCGGCCCCGGTTTCTGTGGAACAAAAACGACTGATATAGCCCGGTTGTAACAAACTATTAGGACGAAATTCTACGGATAAGGAAGGGGAATTGTACACGACAATACGGAAGGCTCTAACCAACAAATGAGATGAGGAGCATATGCATACATAATCACCACGACTCCACCCTACACCAAAAAGCCCCAGAGTCTCCGTCACCATGCTGGATAATGCTCGGAGGTGATCTTACACCGTGGACACAGATACCGGGGAGCAAGAACACATCACCGCGCGGTGCGCTTACATTGTGCGAACGCGTTTTGAAACAGGTTTTGGACCTTTCTATCTTCGACAACAACCTATCAATATCATGTGAGTATAAGCATCGCGCCATATCATTTTCATGAGTCACTTGGACAGGGTGCTGCGCACAAAGCAAGTGAGAAATGGTGAGCGGAGTCTGACTCACCTCTGGGCAGTCACAACTCTTCGAGGAACCATGCATATGCTGTTTACTTGTCTTGCATACTGCCAGTCCGCAGTCGGTCACTTCGCCGGTGTAGTACCGCAAATGAAAGTGCTGTTAAAGACAACAGCGTTAGTCATTCAAGAGAAGGACCCCAGAAACCGGAGACGAACACCACATCCTCTGTAATAGTCACCGACCCTATAAGATTACGTCGGACCGCCCTTGTCAATACCCGCGTCTACCAACGGAAAACATATGACACTCACACTTCGTATTTGCACATGGTGAACAAGAATCGCGTGAGAGCACTTCCAAATCAGAGCGCAACGTCCCAATTACACCAAGACCGAGGGAGAGGGAGGACAAGTGGTGATGGGGGGTAGTAATAAACTTGCGTAGTCGTGGATCCTGTTTCATCTTATATGTACGCGCCCCGGTATGAATCGGCGGGCTTGGAACAGCTGGGAAGGACACAGGGTTACCCACAATGCCCCAACAATAATTTCCCCAGAGCCGACAAAGGAAAATGTTGCCTGTCCATGAACAGCAATAGAATTATTAGCGAGTGTACAAGGGTGGGTTGAGTTAAGCGGTTTGGTTTGCGTGGCCAAATATCCGGAACGGAGGCAAGTTCTTTTTAGTGCGGAATGCAAATAAGCTAACCCACTTAATTCTGGCGTTTTGCAATGCGTTGCGTTGTGGTTACCTAAGTCGAGCCAAGGGCTTCGACCATGGGAAGCCCAAGTGAGCCGGGTGTTCTTTACTGGTGCATTTACCTCCGAGTCATTAGCCACGTGGATTTGAGACCGCCTGCGTTATGCTCAAGAACCAAATCCACAAGTCTCTCGGTTTGTTTTTCGCTTCGTGATCACTCCCACCCGGACCAGGAACAGATCACGTTGCGATGCGGACTTGGCCCTATGAGGCCTGTGGTGCCATTACGCAGATTTCCGGCTTTCAAGTTGATCAACCCAAAACAACTCGGACAAAGGCTCGGGGGTATCGATCCAAAGCGCAAGGAGTTAAGGGACTAATTATCTACCGGATGAGTCTGGTGATCCGTTGGAAGTCGAGGCGCTGATCGCTCACTGCCCCCTGACTTTGAGTTATTCACGCCGCCCAGAATGCGTATACTCGATTCCAAGCGGCCGAAGCGAAGCTCTGCCAGGGGGAAGCCCTCAAGGGTGGCAAGCAGCACCCCTACTGGAAAAAAACCGCGATCCTCCCGGGCAATGCAACAGTGCTGATGACCGTAACCGAGGTCGGAGGGTATAGACAATTAGGATCTTCGCGAATCACCGTCAAGGCCGTCTCGTTTGATGTTGACAATCGATCTTGAAACCTGCCTGGGTTGCGATGTGCTTTGTGAGGCTACGAGCCACATAAAGCTATGCTACAAAAGTTCCGATCAGGTTCTATTCAAGATGGTGAGTATATCGTGGATGGAGATTGAGCGATGCATGGCTATACCGAGGACTTCTTGCACAAGCGCAAAAACGAGGTTAAGTTGGTGGGCGCGAAATTCGGTCATTTGACCCGCTCGTGTTACATTACATTCCCTAATTCGTCGGCCTGGTACGCCGGCGGAACAATTACATGTCTTCTGTGACACGAATCGAGGGAGGAAGAAGGGTGAGGGGCAAACCTGGATCACCACCAGGCAGGACAAAGGAGGTCGTGGGTTGGAAGTTTGCGGCTTATCCTGGCTTATCTGAGCTGGCTGTGCGCACGTTCACGCCTGGGTTCGTCAGTTGCGCGAAGGCGCATTCACATCTATTCTCATGGGCTTTGGGAACCCAGGTCATTACCGCTGCTGATAGGCCAATTTTACCTTTTGGGTTTGTTGTAACCGAAATGAATCGGGCGTTATTCAGTCACAGCTTCTATTCTGCTCTCTCCCCGAAAGCGACAGATTAGCCATGGTTTCGCAGATCTCGTAACAGTGTGACAGAAGAACTAGCTGACATTGCGTGTCATGTATGGCGTAACGAATACCCACTTATATCTCCAGGATCCAAGCCGAACCTTAGGTTTGCTGACGCAAATACTACGTTTTATTTTAGTATTGAACGGGTGAGCTCTTTCAAAGCCTCTGACGTACGCAGCCAAGCTGAGTATGGTGTGTTTTGTCAAAAATTTTTGACATATGGTAATACATTGTTGAATACCCTTATTTTTGGTCTGACACTTCAGTATTTGTTAAAGTGGCTGGGGTGTGACATATGCATGAAGTCGGGGAAGGCAAATTAGAGCATTAGTAAGGCTTAAATGACGAAGCAATGACAGCTGTGTTTGAGGATCCCGAGCGTGTAGGCAAGACGGCCTCGCGGCATTCAAGTCGTGGCATCTTGGCGCCAGTCACTGAGTGTAAGCACACCGAGCTGGTGGAGGATGCCTTCGTTGGTTGTTGTCAAGCCAATCCACTGTAATTGAGAGTGGTTAAAGAGTCATGAGATGCCGCTGGGGTCCTCTCCGCCGCCGATTTGTGGTTGGCTGTCAAATATATTGGCGACAGCTGCGGGGTGTTGTCAGTGTTCACCCTTGAAGCTTCGAGCTTGAGATCCGGCTTGTGAGGGAAGGCCGAGCGTAAAACCCGGGCTTGATCTACGGCAAGGACATTCAGTTCGTGAGTTGCCCGGTTCTCAAGGTCTTCGGCTTGCCTAGTAAAGCGAGTCAATGCTACACTCCGCATCGAGCGGAATCACATCTTTTCCGTCAAGATCAGTGTTGTCAGCGATCGAATTATCTTTGACTGTTCCAAGTCAGCGCCAGCCATCCAAGCGAGAGCGTGAAGGGCGGTAATTCATGCGGGATCTATTACCTATTAAAATGGAGTGGGATATGGGCGACAAAAGCACCGAGTCATCTTTCGTTCGACGAACAAAAGGTGAGCATACTACGGATATGGTATTAAAACATCCCTCATTACCGTTAACTGATAGAGAGCTATGAGGCGGTTATGAACGACTAAAAATGCGCCACACCGGGTTTGATGAGATCTGGATCAACGTGGTCACGTGGAAGACCCATAACCAGCAAAGACAATAAACGGCACGGACCTTTTGAGTATCTGTCCTGACCTCCCTCCGAGGAAATTGTTGACCAATCTCCCATACATCGTTGTCCACAATTCACCACAAGATTTTCTGTGTCCCCTATCCGTCGCCGTGCTACAACACTTTGATCTGTATGACTCCGATTGGTCCGATGACTTCGCCACTCATGAGATAGACACGCGTCGTCAGGAACAGCCCCCATCACTTAAAGCTCAGTTTCTTACCATCATGATCCCGGCGCTCGAAGGGAAACTGAACACGAACTATGTTCCCACCCCAAAGGAAATCATCGACATCAAGGATGGACTCGCGGGTTCAGAGGAACGACTTCGTGCGCTCTCGTTGCAAATCGACCATTTGCGAGATCGTTGTACCCAACTGTCTGTCGAAAAGGAGCGGTTGAGCGTCGGAATCACGAAGTACAGGGGCATGCTTGCTCCTGCTCGTCGGCTAATTCCTGAGATTCTTCAGGAGATATTTTATCATTGCCTTCCGACTTCTCATAATGCCATTATGAGCAGTAAAGATGCTCCCCTTCTACTAGGAAGGGTTTGCAGTCAGTGGAGGCAGGTTGCATATTCAACGCCACGGCTATGGGCTACCATTCACATTGTCGTCCCTTCCGCTGAGCCATATAATCCTAATGCACCAACTGATAATTCCGCGACGCTTTCGGTCGTCTCGTCCTGGCTCTCACGCTCCGGAGCTCTTCCACTATCCATCTCCCTATCTTCGTCTGTATACTCTCTTGATCCATCAATTCCGACAAATCCAGTCGTACGACCCTTCCTTGACCTCCTCACCCCTTTCGCTTCTCGTTGGAAATCCATCGCTTTCAAAATCGAGAATTACGACTGGACAGAATTCTTCGGTCTGTACAGCGCAAATGATGTACCCCTGCTGGAGAAGGCCCACTTTGACGGCATTCAGGTTCCTCGACCTGCATCCGGCGAGTCACATCCGCCGGATTTCGTCGCCGCTATTCGAGATAACGGCATATTACACTCACCGCGGTTACGATCTGTGTCTATACCCCGATATGGAGCGAAGATCCTACAGTTGCCCATCAGATGGAGTGAGCTCATTGAGCTGAACCTCTCCAATGGCGCATTTTCGCTGCAGGACATCCTGAAGGCTTTAGCCCAGTGTCCGAGTCTTCTCAACTGCTCCGTTTCCGTATCAGATTGGAACAGTGTGGTGGTCTTCGACGAATTATACACACCGCCCAAGGTGGTTCTACCCAAATTGGAAGTGTTGATGCTGAAGGATGACATGGGCGGACATGACATGCCCGCCTTGCTCGAGAGCTTGATTGCGCCACAGCTACAGCATCTTGCTTTTCGTCGAGGGATGAACTGGGGAGGGGAGTTGTACTCGGATCTTCGGCCTTTAATGCGGGCGTTTGGAGTATTCTTCCATAGCTTGATCCAACCACTTCAGGAGCTGTGGCTGGAGGCGAATTCGCTACCGGGAGACGCTGTGATGCAGCTTCTGGAAATGTTGCCTGGGCTGAAGAGATTGTCAATAGAGAGTTTTGGGAAGGCAGAGACGGCGCCAGACGAGCAAACTCCTTTCGTGTGGACAACCCCGAATTCATTCTACTTCACAGATGCACAGCTGAGAAGATTCATCCCCAAAGTTCTCACTATCCGAGTCCAATTAACCCCGTCACCTGCTCCAACAGGGAGTGATGCCAACGATACTGATTCAGATCTAGTTTCGGATTCGGACGCCCCTCCCGATGAAACGTCGCAAGGGTTATTAACCTCACCTTCCACCTCTTCCAGATCCGAAAGCAAAACCATCATCGGACGTCTTTGTCCGAGCCTCGAAGTCTTTTGCTGCTCAGGAGCCATGTTTTCCGAATCTTTGTTCCTTGAGTTTCTTCGCGCCAGATCCATCAGGCACCACGAGCTGGGTGTCGCTCACCTGCGAAGAGCGAGCGTGTCATTTGTGCCTGGCAGGAAGAAATCTGAAGATTTCGCCCGCCGAGCGTTGGAGCTAGGAAAGCAAACAGGGATGGGCGTACATCTAAACTACATGAAACCTCTTACCCTTCCACCTTTGCATCGCGACAGCTTATTTTCTCCGTATCAGGGTATTGATACCGGAGAAGATCTGAACTATCCTCCTGTACATTTCGGATTTTGGTAGTCAGAGAACGACTGATACAAGACCCACATCTATACCCTTCTTGCTCTTTCCGGTGTCTAATTAAACTTTTGTGTGATGTACAAGTTGCGAGTGGTAGGTTAGGTTTTGTCATGCGTCGTTTCTGTTTTTGGATGTCTTCGTTGGTTTGATGATTTTAGGCGCCCGTACTGTTACCTGTAACGTTTACCCTGGACTCGTGACGCCATGATCACTTGCAACACACCGTCACCTCTATGGATCCAGCCTCGGCCGCAGAGTCCTCCCCTGTCCCCAATGATCACGAGGACATCGCACTAACCAAGGCGGCTCTCAATCGGCTGGAATCCCGCCTCCGACATCTCGACGAAGAGGTCAGCAAACTCCAAGACAGGCTTGGGGAACTTGGCTGGCAGAAGAAGGCGTTGAAAAGGCACATTGGCCTGCGAGACTCCCTCAATGCTCCTATCCATCGACTCTTTCCTTCGCTGCTTCGTGAAATGTTTTATTATTGCCTCCCCTTCGGTCGCAATCCTGCCATGAACAATCAAGAAGCGCCCATCCTCCTCGGTCAAGTATGCAGTCAATGGCGGCAGATTGCACATAGCACTCCGGAGCTCTGGGCAGCCATTCATATCCCTCTACCGGCAGGCCGCCAGACAGGATTTGCATCCTATGCAAATCGTAAACACGAAGCTGTTCGCCTTCAGGGAATTGCATCTTGGCTCTCCCGTTCCAGGGACCTCCCCCTGTCTATATCCCTGACTGCAGGCGATTTCTTTGCGCCAGCCATATCAACTAAAATGGTCCTACCGTATCTTAAACTTCTATCTTCATTTTCGCCCCGCTGGAGATTCGTTTATTTCCATGTACCTGGGTTTGACTGGATCCAGCACTTCTTCTCCCACTACAAAGCATCGGATCTCCCCTTGCTGGAGAAATTGCACATTGATGGCTCGAGGTGTAACACCAGCAAGTTCACGCGCGCTGGCGCCATGAAGGCACTTTCACGAGAGGATAGTTTCTTGTATTGTCCTAAATTGCGGTGGATATCGTTGCCGCTACTTGGGGAACTTATCATCGAAGCACCTGTGCGGTGGTCACAGATCACGGTACTGAACCTCAACGGTGCTTGCAGCTGCTCTCTATTCCAAATCATGCACACGCTATCCCTGTGCCCGAACCTCCTAGGCCTCAGCGTTTGCTTCGACATTTCATCTTCCTCGGCAGACCTGTCTCTGGAACAGACGGTCAGCCTTCCACATCTCTATTACCTCTTTGTTGTCGATCATTGCACGTCGTTTGACTCGGTACGATTCTTCAATCACCTCTGCGCTCCGAGTCTTCGATGTATTGCATACGACCGTTACCCGCCGTCGCCCTGGTTATCCCATATCATCACACCAGAGTCCCTCTCGCCGAAGCTCTTTAGAGCACTGGAATCTTTCATAAGCAAAGCTCGACAGCCTGTTGAAGAGCTTTCGTTACAGTATGATTGGCTTATAGAGGGGGACTTGTTCAGATTCTCATCTCTTCTGCCTGACCTGAGGAGACTGTCACTCCGGGGTAATGGGAGGTCAACCAAACCGTCCTTTTTCACTGACTCCTTGCCGCAACCGTTGCTGTTCGATGACATGCTATTCGAGAATCTGCTCATAATTCCTGACAAGAAGGACATCGTGATCATAACGAAAGATGTCAGTGACCGTGGAAGCCTGTCTGTTGGCGAGGACGGCAACGACTCTGATGATAATGACGGGTTTTCCCGTCCTGTGGGAATCACCAGGCTATCCGACTGTGACGAAGGCGGTGAAGTATGGCAGGAGACCTATAACTTCTTCTGTCCTAAGCTACAAATTCTTCAATGTACTGGAGCTATGTTCTCTGGAGAAAGCATCCTCAAATTCGTGCGATCACGAGCCTGTTCGTCAAAGAGGTTTGGAATATCGCGAGTTCGGGGCATAGATATTTCGTTTCCTCTCGGCGTGGAGAAACCTTCGGACAATTTACTGAACGAAATAAAGGCTTTGGCGGAGGAAAATGGAATATCCTTGTTTCTCCATTTCATGCCCTGGACGTCAGAGAGCACGCCTATGTCGTTTCCCCAAACTTCAAGTGATGGACTACATGCAGTCGGGTTTAGGATGAATGATGCCTCTGTATTTAGCGCCGTATTTTGACTATAGTACTTCTCCATGGGCCATCAAAGATCACAAAAAGACACACTTAAGAGTCTGACTACGGGAGACTAAGTAATGGGCCATGGAGGCCGAGGAACGGCATCGCTCGGAAGTTTCATTAGTTACTATGTATACGTAAATGCTTTATAAGACTCATGTGACGCCATATTATATTCTGTCAAGCACCGGATTTAGTAACATCGGATATTTCGATTTCTACTTACTTACGAGCCGAGCTATCATGCTCCGGGGTTATCCACTCGTCCGAACTATCAGAAAGGTTCCCCTTGAACTTCGGGCTAGGTTGACGTTTCTCACCGATGGCCGTCTGGTGACCATTGATCGGCGTCCGGGTACGGGAAGGTTTTGATGTGCTGAGCGCGCAGGTCTCGATAACTTTTACTCGTTCTCCTTTGGTCTCTGTATATGTATTTATATATGATACCGCATTTCGTTGACTCGACAGGACATTTACAGGGAACGTAAGGAAGCTCAAGTGTGTAGTGACTTTGAGGTTCACAATACCCTCAGATCGAGATTGCCATTGGATAGGCAGGACTATAGGATTGTCGTCCATCACGTATGTCCAATCCAACATCCACGTCAGAGAACGCAAGTTAGTCCAGAGGATCACATGTTGCCTTCATAAATCCCAAGTTGGTTATAGTGAAACCCTCTAGCATTGCCTGGAAGCCGACAAAGATGAGATATCAAGTCTCTCTGGTATAATTCATGAGAACACATCCGAGTGTTCTGGGGGTGGGGAGATGTTAACCAATTACTAACGCTACCAGAAGCCTCAGTGATGGAGATGGAACATATTGTGTAGGAGAGGAACGGTTTAGCTACGTGGGTCCGGAACTCGCGGAGTATGTGGAAGGAGGGTTGCAGTGATCTAGCCGTTGCGTTAGAAATTGTGGAAAAATGCTTTGAGGGGATAATCAAGCAAATCAACGATAATGTTAGAGCGACTAGGCCGCTTGGAGGAGTTGAGCGCTGAACTTTGGACTTGGTCGTAATCAAATCAGTGTTTCGCCTCTCCAAGGGTAACCTTGCTTGGATGGCTCAAGGTACGTCATTGATTCAACGTTTTCAACTCTCGTCATAAGTAGCTTGTTAGTTTGGTAACACAATTCAATTGAAGGTTCTAAGAGATTTGGCTTTGTTCCGTATCACCTCCGAAATGGCTAGCCGGATAACACTCGATGTTCCTCCCACGATTGGCTGGTGTGTTCTAAAGATAGCATGTTGATACTGAGGTCCGTAAACGCGTTTTCGGGGAATGCCGATGTTCAGTTCCGTTTTGTTAGCCTAATTCGTCATCTTCTTGTCCTCAACCCGTTCCATAAGTACCATTCATCGAGGACCTTCCAAAAGTCTGCGCAAGAGCCTATAAGTGCTGCAATTACAAAACAGGCGTGCGGCTATCGTCTTCGTATTTCAATAATTACAGAGGTAAAAAAATCCAGTGTTTCTTGTGCTGTAGATGCGTCTCTGTCCATTTGAACTATGGCCTCGATGGATAGATTGTTGTTGGGTAATAGTGAGTGCCAGTGACCGGATTGTAACGATACATGCAACTCAACGCTGGGACAGAGGTGCAGACAGTCACAGAATAGATTCGGAGCTTGGGAACGGGCCGAGAACGCGTGTTAAGGGACGTTTGAACCGAGTTTGGTCTAAGTGATGGAAATGTGGCTACAGCGAGGCAGGACTCGCACCACAACTCGACCTCAGTCACCTTGCGGACTCTGGCTGGTCTTCATTCCTGGGATATCTATTCCCGTTTCACGACCGTCACGACTTCTGGCCATGGCCAACATCTTCCGTCCTGCCTCATCCTTCCCATACGCCCTTGTCCTTACTGCTTTCGCCCTCGCTGTTCCTGTGTGCGTCCATGCCATTTCAACCATTAACCTACGGCTGATAAAACATCCTTCCCCTCAGAGTTTTTGCTCTTCCACCCCTCACGTCGTCTGTCCTTCACTGCTACTCTCATAATAATCTACCCTAATAATCCTCACTCTAGTGAACACAACAGGCGGGCACCTGCGTCGGCAATAATGGCTGCATTCTCTCCCCTTGCTATTACAGGATTCACTCTGCTGGCAATCGTGACATCCTACTCTCTCCTTCGCCTCTACCGCTTCCTAAAACCCCGCCTCCTGTCAACGGCGACGAGAGCTGCATTACCCCAACCTGTTTCCGCTGGTCGGACATCATCCCTCTCCCTCTACTCCCCTTTCTCCTTTATACGCACTCGCCAGAAATCAACCTCCAAGCCGGCACCGACTCGGAGTCGGTGGTCCCCATTATCCTCTCTTTTTCGTCGGTTAACTCGACCGTCTTCTCCACTCCATCTATCTGGAGCAGAACTATTGCCAACGACAATGCCCAACTCTCCTTCCAATACCCATTCTCTCATCGACCTTCCGGTTATGTCTGGCTCTTTGCCCATCTCTATTTCAAAGAACCATGGCCACAAGTTCAAACCGACGGGGCGACTCTCAAGGTCTTCTAGCATGGACACCCTACCTTCGTACAGACCTCTTACACCAGTTCCGGTTTTGGTTCCTGTACCCGTCCACACCATCTCACCGCCTCCTTCGACACCACCGCCACCGAGTCCAACACCTCTTCCTGGGATGACTGATTCGGACATTCCCCTGGTCCCTATCACACCTCCTAAGCCCAAATACACGCCCGCTGCCATGACCACTCCAAGTGGTCTACTTACACCGCCACCGACGACCACGTTCCCGGCCATCAGCCTATCACCGTTCAAGCCGAACAACTCAACAGCAATATCATCAAACAACGTTGTGGGCCCCAGACCAAATTCTCCCAGTCCCAGTCTCTTCCTTTCTTCACGCACACTCTCTTCACTTTCGCTTTCACCTCGCTCGTTGTACTTACAACAGCACAAGAGGAGTAAAAGCCTTGGAGGGGTAGCTGTGAAGAAGATATCTCCCCCGCAGTTCGACCTGGACGCCTTGGAGCCAGAGCACACCCAGGACGTGGTGGACTCGACAGCGGACGGTGATAACAAGCAGACACATACACTCATCGTACCTGCACTCGAGAAGGGGAAAGCGAAGGAGAAAGCGGTGGGAAAATCGAAGTCAGTTTCTCCTGCTACTGGCACACCCAAGTTCCTTCTGAACTTCTCTTCGTCTTCATCCTCAACGGCATCGGACTCTAGTTTGACATCTGATTTATTATCTCCTTCACCTTTAACTTCAAATCCCGATTCTACACCTGCCTCGGCTCCGCTCAAAACCCCTCGCACGACTAGCAGTTCGTCGAACTCGTCTGACATTGCCAAGACTTCGGAGCACGACTCACTCCTCCCTCGACCCATTCCTCTCGTGGATATCGATATGAACGTAGATGCGGACGTGATGTTAGGTTTTGGGACTACTGGGAAGGCTGGCGGATGGGGCTTTGATGCTGAGGAGGGGGCAAATGTTGAACGCATGCTTATGGACTTTAATGTGCCGGTGGCCGCTCCTTTCCCCGCGGGTGCGGAGGGAGTATTTAAAGGTCTGGATGTCAAGGCTGAGCAAAGGGTTGAGGAAAGGTTGATTGAGTTCGAGGACGCGGATACTGAGGTGGGTGTCGAGCACGTGCGAGAGGAGAAGTGGGAATGGGAGCATGACCCTAAGGACCAAAACGGATGGGACTTACAGGTTGAAGCAGCCGCTGGCCATGATAGTCATTCGGAGCCGGCTGGCGCTGAGGTTCTGTCGGAGGATGAGGATGACGCTGCGCTTCCACTTGCATTATCACCTAAGGCGGTAGCACTAGACAAGGAGTCCAACACGGACGTCGATGCGGGGCCAGAGATGGAACTAGCATACCCTGATCCGGACTTTCTTCCCCTTCCTGACGCGATTAACGTCCCACCCTCAGTGTTGACCAAACCTGCAGATCCTCCAGTCATCTCTATCTGCACCCAGGACTCCGTCTTGCGCAGGGACGATTCTGAATGCAATTCGGACATTGTATCTGCATCGTCCATTGGGAGGGCGACGCCAGTGTCACTGGGACAAACGCCAACACCACCCGCTTCGCCACCTCGCGAAGCTAGGGCTATCCCTTTGCCAAAAGTCAATAAGGGTTCGAGTGAATCGAGCCCGAGTGAGTCGATTGGCTTGACGCCTGTGGTGGAATGTCCTGTTACTATCGACGTGGACACGTTGGAGGAGGAAGTTCCTGTTGTCGACGGGGCGGAAGGTGATTCTCCGTCATCACCGAGGGAGGACACGGATGTGCAAGTCCTGGTGGGGCCGAACCAAGAGGACGAGGGAGAGGGAGAAGGAGAGGAGGCATTGGGCGTTCCAATCTTGGATGGTCCTCTCGTCAGCTCGCCTGCGAGCATATCCATAGATCTGAATGAGTCGGATCGGGAGTGGACGTTCAACATCGAGGCAGACGACGGAGAGGGGGATAGTGATGGTGATTTCACGGTCGAAGTCGAGGTTGTCCCGGCTTCCCCTTGCGACCGGGTTATTGGTTGGGAGTATGGGTCAGACGACGATGAGGAGCCGGAGATTGAAGCGGAGGTGCGACCTCGGCCTTCTAATAAGGTCGAAGAGATGGAATGTCCCTCTGATGACAGAGCACGCGAGGACCCGGAGCGGCCGGATGAGGAAGTACAAGCGGTTGTGAAAGAGGTGTCAGAGAGCGAGGAACGGGGGGTAGAAGCAGAACGTTCCGAGGTTTCGACTCCTGAAGTTGAATGCCAACCGGAAACTCTGCAGGAAGCACCTGCATCACCATCTGTAGCTGCAGTGACTCACGAGCTTGCTTCAGTATCAATCTCGCCGCCGATTCTGCAGTCTAGCACGTCTCTTCCAGGTACCTTCCCCGATACAGCGCCACCATGTAAACCTGAGCCTGGGGTCCGATCACTCTCCCCAGAGCCATTGCCACAACCTCCACTCCGTCGACGCGTCCGTTCGCCGCTGGAAGAAGCTATTGCTCGCACACGTTCGCCACTTGAGGCCGCGCTCGCCATGCAGCTCCGGCCTGGCCTTGGCCTCGGCGCGGACCCTGCGTGGATGGTGAGGTTCTTGATGGTGATGTGGGGATGGGTGTTTGGATTAGTGTTGGTCCCATCCGCTGAAACATGAAGACGCTGTTGGTAATATCTAGCTTGGTTTCGTTGTGATAGGAAGTCATCAACGGCGTGGACTGTTTTGTGGATTT
Organism: Podaxis pistillaris; assembly: GCA_018524465.1. Lineage (NCBI taxonomy): Eukaryota > Fungi > Basidiomycota > Agaricomycetes > Agaricales > Agaricaceae > Podaxis > Podaxis pistillaris. The sequence continues at coordinate 101,712 of JAEUWN010000606.1, read as the reverse complement.
TTTATACTTTTTGTTCTGGCACGCATGCATCTCTATTGGATTCCCAGTGTCATCATATTATGTAGCATTATTTTCAGTTACTCTTTCAGATGTGCATAGGACTACCCCACTCGTTATGATCAAGTCATTTGTCGCCTTGCAGGATTCTCCTTGATTAGCAGATATAAAGATATATAACGGACAACCTACGACTCCCGCTCGACCGACTCGTAAGCAGGAAGACGTTCACTACAGGAATATGTTGCAGAATACGTCAGGACCGTTCCCTTTCCAGGACCATGTGAAGTCCTTGCATCTGTCGAGCCCTGCTGAGAATGTGGAGGAACATGAGACTGATTAGCCATTGCAGATGATTCCCCATGGTTATGCGTGGATGAGCTGGGTTGGTGTCTAGCTGTTACAACAACCGCAGAAGATCCTGGAGGCGATGGTGTTTGAGACATTGCCTTAGAACTGCCCGTACTTGGAGCTGCTGCAGTACTCAAGGCGTTGGGCGCAAGGTTGCGTGTTGGACTTGGTTGCAGACAAGGTTTCCCGGGACCCCTGCTGCTACCGCCACTTTGGCTGCTGCCAGCCTCGAGAGCCTGAGTAGCATTGTAATAATCATATGCCATCTGGCCGTTTCGTGGCCAATGGCCAAGAGCTTCACCCGAACGCTCTACCTCTGGTCTGATCGACGGTTGATCGTTGGGCGAGGTCTCTGGCGACGGTGGGAGTGGAGATGCGGGGCTAAAAGGAGTGATGATGACCGAACTCGAAAGGGGAAATGGACCAGAAGAATTTGGTGACATGATGTATTCCGAAAACCTCGATTTTTTGGAATGTTTGGAGGAAAGGAAGAGAATACGTTGTAAGAACCGCGGGCGGATCTTATAGAGAACGAGGAGTGTGAAAAGGAGAATGAAGAGGGATCCGAATACCACGCCGAGAATGGTGCCTACGAACACCCCCCGAAGATGAACGCGACTTGTTGGAGGCAGCAACACCGGTCTGTGAAGGCAAGCCTATGGGCACCCGCAGGTCCGTCCTGCGCATGGCCCTAGCGTTAGACCTATGGTAATATCAAACATCCCTGTGATTGATTCCAAAATTTTGCCATCCGACACTCCAGCCACTCCTCCTGCGAATGATCAGACTTTTGGCTCAAACGGCTGACGCACCACGTACAAGACGCATGATGACATATATAAATGGCTTTGCCGAGCGGGGGCGATGGAAGGGCGTGAGGGGAAGAGGGGGGAAAGAAAGCGAGGTTGGCGTTAAGAGAGGTTGAAAGCCTTCCATGTGCATGAGCGTTCCCCCTTTTGCAGCTCTTCAGGAACATCGCCAAGCTACAAATAGTGATACGGGATCCTGGATGAAAATCGACGCTATAGAGTGGGTGGTTGTGTCATTCGCATCCCCGCCTGACCTTGACCTGCAATACCTTATGAAATTATGTCAATCTCCCTCCCAACCAGTTCCGATAAATATATGGAGTGAGGGGAACATGCTCGACTGATGTGATCATGTTGCAGTTATGTTATTCGTAACCATTCCACCAAAGCATCACCAGAGGTTCATCAAACCGAACCTGAATCCCGAATCTTTGGTTCTGTTTGATGACAGATATAAGTAAACATAGTGGAACAGGCAAGAAAAATCCTCGCTGGAATCTAGCCAGTATTCGCCTTCTACTATGTAGTGCTTTGGCCGTGGAGTCTATGGTAGATGCAGATAACATAACAACGCGTGTCCATCATGTACTAAGCTTGCATTGATCCGTTGTATTTGTTGTTTATGCTGCACGAGGCTGCACGGTATTGTTTGAGCACCGATGATTGTTCGGACACTAAAATTGGCTCGAGGCTGTGCACTGACTTCGTGGTACTAAGGCAGGCGAGGGGAAACCAATAGTGCACGTTGGGTTCCATAGCCGGGAGAAGGGGAAGTCATGAAACAACGTCTATCTTATTCCAAAAAAAATACAACAGTGTACAAAGAGAGGCAATAATCATTTCAGAAGGCATTAGGTGCATTTGTTGACGTCTTCTTTCGGTATTGGTTCCAGTACGCACGCAGATTTGGATGTAGCGCGCCTAGAATGATACGCTCCAATACGGCAGCGGTCAGCTCTCCACTAGGCTCTTGGTCTGCGTACAGACTGTAGCTAATCGTATCAACCATATCCTATAGGTAGATGTCGTTCAGCCACAATACCAGTCGCTAAGAACCACACATACGTTGTTGGGTCCCTCGACAAGTGACAGGAGTGTCGGTTCAGCTTGGGGGTCATTACCAATCTGCACAAATTGGATGCCGATAGAGTTTGGGTGATGTTTCTTCTCCCTCAGGCGTCCGGCGGCCGCTTCAATAACCGGAGCGGGAGGTGAGTCATAGTCTACCAAAGTCAGAGTTGTACCAGATGATCGATGGTGCGTGAGTAATACCTGGCACTCCATCCGTGAGGACGATAATGTCGAGTGGACGTTCAGAAACAGATGTCTTGTCCCGGCGCGCCATGTCCAGGCGATCAATCTGCTCCTTGAGAACCTTTTCGAGTACCTGGCCTGTCGGTGTTCCCCCTACCGCAAGAGTAAAGTTAGGTTACAGCCTACCGAGTTTCCAAAGAAAGAATCTGACCGCCCGGGCGAACTCTATTAAACACTTTGATGACTTCATCGGAACCCTGTCAATGTTGTTGAATTGAGACTTGATAAACGCCCTCGAGGAATGACAAGTACAGTACCTTGACACCCCTGCCCTGATGGGAATCGTTGAAAAATTGGATATCGACGGCATCAGAGTGGTAGTTTAGAGCATAGTCTGCGATCTCGAAAAGAGCACTTCGGGTTTCTTTCCAGTGAGGTCCGGACATCTAATGAAGAAAAAGCGAGGGGTTTCAGTTCACTATTGATCATCCACAGACCATTCTAGAGGCGGGACATACGGATCCGGAGTCATCGATAACAAATAGAATGCGATAATTCCTGTATTGAAGTATGGGTTGGAGTGCGTTGAGTAAGACAAGACAAAACTCCTCACATCAGATAGTCCCTCATATTGTCTGGCCGCTTTTCGTCCAGTTTGGGGTTATATCCAGGATTGACCGTTTCCGCTTTCGGCTTCATAGGCACCATATGCACCACCGCATCCTTCGTAAGATTTCCTTTCTCTAGGAGTTCCCGAACTTCGGGATGGAACTCGACATCTTGACCCTGCGAGAATCCATCGACATCCGCCACATCTAAAGCCTTGATGCTACGTTCAGCCGCAACTGATCGTAACCCCGAGGCAGCTTCCTCTCCGGCCCCAGCATGAGGTGCCAAGGCAGCCACAGAGAAAGTCGTGTCATGGCAGTTCTCTGAAGCAAGAGGACGGCTCGTGCGGGGAGATATAGGAGCAGGGGCTTGCTCGGCGGATGATTGATAGATTGACGTAGGTCTTGTACGTGGTGCATCAGCCGTTTGAGCCAAAGTCTGATCATTCGCAGGAGGAGTGGCTGGAGTGTCGGATGGCAAAATTTTGGAATCAATCACAGGGATGTTTGATATTACCATAGGTCTAACGCTAGGGGCATGCGCAGGTCCGTCCTGCGGGTGCCCATAGAAGCCTTTCCTGTGACGATGCCAGCGGCAGAGAAAGAGTAGGAGACACATGAGAACGAATAATAGGATTCCTAGAAGAATGCTAAGAACGATAACGGGGATGATGAGGTTTCCACAAGTCGTGTTACTGGAGGAGAGAACTGCATCGCCAACGCCGGCTGATGAAGATGAATAGGAAGCATTCGAGGAAACGGTTTTAATGGCTAAAGGGCTGGTCGTTGGGACAACAGTCGTCAAAATTGGGATCGCAGCTTCTGTAGAGGAATGGGTGCCATTTGGGGAATGAAGGGTTCTACTGTGCCTATTAGATAGATATAAACCATTCGAAGAATGTACTTGCTGCGTTGGCCAGTGATGGCACTGCACAATTCCCTGTAGGCTCAGAATCGGAATCAGTGACACTAATGCGAAACGGGGAGTCATCGGGTAGGAAAAGGGATAAGGTTAGTCGATACAGCATCAGCCTATATCATTAAATCCCATACAAATCCCACAGCACGCAGTGACAGGTGCACACATGACAGTCAGAAGGTGTGAAGAAGCCGAAAATGAGGCCAAAAGGAAGTCCAAGGCCGACCATATTTAGCAGGTATGTGAACGTTATGGTTGATTCTTGAATAACGGAAGGCTATCATGTGGATCTCGGAAAGACGTTCAATTATGGACAATACTCTTGGCTGCGCATTGTGGTAAAGAATTTGAGCACAGCAGGCTGTTACTGTGCGTCATATTGGAGCTTCTTGTATAGGTAGAAGCGAGCGAACAGTATGAATAGAAAGCAGAAGACAAGCAAGAGGTCGACGCATGCGGCGGCGGAAGTCAGGGTTGAGGGGAGCGAAGCCCATATAGAATGGGGATAAACCGTCGTGCTTGGACTTGCCGATAAGCAAGTTGCTCTTTACGATGTGACACGGCCATGCTCATGTAAGAAACAAAAGGAACAAAGGAACAAGGGGAGCAAGAGAACAAGGGCCGCGAGCTTTGGACATTTGTTCGACCATAAATGCATAACGACCCGATAACGACCAAACTCTTGTGGGTGCCATCATGCCAGGGACAAGAAAAGCCTGACAACCCAAATCTCATCCTCGGCCTCATCATTCCCCGAAGCCTTGAGGCCCTTAAGCCCTTAAACCCAGCAATAACCTTCCTGGGTGTTGAAACACTTTGCCAAGGTATGTAGTGCACCTTACTAATGTCACATAAAGTCGCGAACAACCAACTACTTATCGGAGCATTCCCAGGCTGTCTGGCATACATGAAAGCTTGACGCACCACAACATCGGGAGCGCGACGGATCAATCAAATGTGCTCAGAGTCCTCAAATTCTCCCCGCACTGTTTGAGGACATAAGGCGTTTAGACTCAAGTCTGGAATCTGCGAAAGTGTCTTTTCCTCTTAGAGTCTTATCAACCTCCTCTGCAGTGGTCCGGCAACCAGATTCTTCTATGAGACATGCACTGGATTTGAATAAATGTGGACTAGTACCGTATTACTGCCGTTGTAATTGGAAGTCCTTCGTTTACCCATCACCCTGCCCACTGACCCTCAGCAGGACTATCTCGTCAGTTGTTCCCCCCGCCCCGCTTGACATTGGTTGACCACTTGTTATTTTTAACAATACTTCCGGCTTTACTAGGTCAAACATTGGGATCACCCAGACTGTTTACGCATGGCCCGAAGCCTCGGTGAGAATGACACATCAGAGGTGTCTCGTTGTAATTCCTGTCAAGGGAAACGGAAATAAAACGAAGTTCGGAGGTTGAACCACCATCCTAGCTGGGCGTCACCATTTTCACTTTCGCTCCTGGTCAACTAGAACAACACTGGATGCTATTATCCTCTTCGGAACAATTAGTGGGAAGTTTTACATCCTAGAGTACCGCTGGGTTTGGTATCATTAACACCCGTGTAGACAACCCGAATGCTGAAAATTTTCACGAATCCCAGCGAGGCTTTACATATGTCCCTCCGGTCCTTCTGGTGGGAATCACATGTTTGCAGTTACCAGTGCAGACAAATCATGAACCTCGGACCTTGTCGTTCGTTTCCCCTGCTGCTTCTCGGAAAGTTAGCATCGCCCCTCCTACCTAGTCATCTAGAACCGACTAACCTGCTGCCCGACAATGATCACGATCGGTTGTTCGGACATTCCAAACTCCAAACGCTGGCTCGAACCAGACACCGACTTCTACCATCCCAGCCTAACCATCCGGACTTCCACATTTCCCCTATACATCGATGGCCTTTCAAGTGCTTCTGAGTCACCGAGTGTTTTTTTCAACGACGGCGCCAGGATACCGTAGAATAGGGCTCCTTTGCAGCACCGTCCCTAGCATTTTGGTTTGAGTGAATCGAATCCACCGAGGGTTGAGCAAGAACCCAGGAGCTCCAGTGCCGCCCCATGAGTCTGATGCTCTAAGCATGCACCAGCGGTCACCAGCGTCATAACAACGTAAGTCAATTCTAGGAAGATAATGGGCTATCCTTCGGGTTCTCGACCTCACGGTGCGGGAGTCAATCATCCCGACCACTATCCCATCCCCCCACGGAGTGGATCCACCGCTCTTCGATGGTTTTGTGTTGTGTGTTCTGGCAATGTCGTCTATTACAGGTATTATTACCGTGCTCGGAAGGGTTCATGAAGCTAATCCGCACAGTGGGGTGGAACCAAAGAGCGTCGACTTCGGATCAGTTGTTCACTTAAAATTGCCATAGTGGTGCCGCAACTACTCGAGTATGACCCAGCGTTCGGGTTCGACCCCAACACGTTCCATGGCTCCATGTTGCTCCCTCACATCCCAGCTCCCCCGCCCCACTCCGGCTTCAAGTCCCACCTCTTCTGCCGACGGCTTTTGGGTGGCAGGCACATCGTCGGGTAAGCTCCCCAAAGGTGCTAATTAAAGGAAGCATCAGCTTTATTAGCACTTGGGAGATGATCATTCACTGTCCACATCGCAGAATTCTCCTAAACCATACCTGTTCATGCTGCATTTAATTCACAAATAGGACGTGTAGCCTCTTTCTTGGAAATAGAGAGGGCAACCTCAATCCAAAAATGCTATCACGATCATTGGCCTAGAGCCATAATTTTAGCGGTATCCGGGCTCCGGGAAGAGTTCTGTTAATGTTCGGAAGAGAATTGTACCCGCGGAATACTAAATTTGTCTGCAAAGCCTAGGGGACGGAGCTCGAGGGGTTACCCCTCAAGCCTTAGGTGGGTGTCAAACCCCTGGTAGACAGGGTGCTTGACGCTTGGAGTTCCAGTTCGGGGACCGTGTTTGAATTGTTTCCTCCATACTGTGTACGCATTCTTCTTGTTATGTGTTGTTTATCAAAACCTACTAAAAAGGAGGACCAAGTTTTATACCCTCAACCACAACCCTCTGAAACGAGTTCATTGCGTTGTCCCTGGATCTGGCACGAGGCATGAAAATTTGGGCGAGACAAGAACTAACAGGAATGTTTTCAGCTAATTCTAGTGACGATGTGGATATCGTAGTCACTTAAGCTTTTTTTTGTGATCGTAGCTGCCAAAAAGTAGTAACTCCGTTTAGAACCAATCATATCTGTTACCGCCTTTTATTGAAAGGCATTCTGTTAATGGCGGGACCTCGGCGGACCGCGCCCGCTCGCGAGTGGAAAGCCGGAAGAAATGTGCCGCGACTGGACAAACCAGCATAAAGTCGAAGGTCAAAGGTAGGAAAGACTACTTTGAGGGCAATGCAGTAAGTACCCTATGGGCGACGTGGTCAGCTACGACTTCAAACGAAATGTCACCTCCTAAAAACGAAATAGAAGAGGCGCCGCTGTCCGAACTTCACCGATCTTATGAATGGTAGATTGATCGGGGTATGACCTTTGTTCTGTTTGTCATTAGGATGTAACGCGATCATCGGGATGTCGGATGTTGAGGCATCGCGAACGCACATGGGACGAAGTTTTTTTTCAACAGAAACCAGTAAGGGGCAAGGACCCACGAGACCTGAGCCTAATGTGCTCAAACCGTACCGCTTGCAACCTAATGCCACATACTGAAGGCATTGGTTAACCCCACAGAAATGATCTCGAGGGTCACCGGGAGCTTTTCAATGTATGACGATTAGGGTCCGGTGAAGAGCGAGCTACCAGTGAATAGAACATTAACCTCCCAGGCCGTGCTGTACGGCAATGCATTCGCACCCGGTTACTTACAAGTGACACAAGTTTCAGTATAAGTCCGCCGCCGAGTAGAGTCGCGGCACACCTATTGTATGCAGCGCTCGTAATGCTATGGGGATCATGTAGTGTAATCCGCCGACAATAGACGTAGTGGTGAACAGGATCGGGTGTCGGATGAGGCGAGGCGGTGCTTCCAGTATATGCACTTAAGGGCTGGCGGAAACCATCGACGGTCCGAGCACTAAGGAGATGACCTCAAGTGCAGATCCACCTTAGGAGCAGTGCCGATATCGACACTTATCAGCCATTTATACAAACAGCAATAGGAGCACGTTCATGTTGACAGCTACTGAGCACGAGACGTCCAATCTTGCCGTATCCACCTACAGCTCATGGGCTGGTGAGAAAACACCAGGGAGCAACACGAACATTGATAGAGCCACATGGCTGCGAACGGGACAGGCTGTGGCGGAAGAACGTGGATGTGGTGTCACAAGCCGTTCAGCTTGAGTGGCCACGTTTAATAGAAGCAGGGGCCCAAGAACACCCCTGTAATTAGGTCCAGCACGCCAGTTAAGGACTGTAACCTGAGGGTAATCAGCCACGCTTTACCAGAAGAGTAATGAGCATCCTGAGCCCTAAACGTTGCGTTGTGATCAAGATGCCATAGAATCTGAATATGGATATCTAACTTAGCCTTATACTTAGTACTTCAGTATCGTACTGACCTGCCACATGCATCAGACATATCCAAGCGGTGGATATGACAAATGAGTAAAGGCCAATATACCCTGACTCCGCCATTAATGGCCTGCTGGGATCACGATCAAATACACAAAGAAAAGGGAAGAGAAGACCAATACACGAACTCACGAAGGATAAACAAGATACCCATTGTCGTCAAGGTAATTGGCGAATAGGGGCGCACAAATAGGCAGGATAATAGACAAACAATTATAAAAACAATAACAAATACGACATGACGTAACGTGGGCGTCTGATTCACTTAAACGACTCCCAATGACTGCTGACTGCCTGCACCTACAGATGCTCATAAGCTACTATTACATATATAAATGTGTCGCCTTTCCGTCCATCCTCCCATCAAACACTCGATGCAATGGCTGGAAGGGGAACCACACACGAATGTCCAATCTTGGTGTGGATGATTTCTTTGAACCGCGACTATGGTAAAGAGGTGAGCATCTCTACTCCTCCCTGTCTCCTTCCCACTTACAATGATTTCAGGAGTACGACGCATGTCATAGTCTAGTAAAGGAGTGTATTCCCAACGTTAATATCCCCTACAAACCTTCGGACCCCGATAGCTTTCGTGAGTACCCACCCAAAATCTCTGCAACATCGCATCACTAATGCTCACATTTCCAGGAAATCTTCTCCTTGCAATGCTACCACTACTCATGATGCGGCATAGACGGATACCAAGGGCGAAGTGGCGGGATTGCGTGACGCAAAACGGCAAGCATTGGATAGAGCAGGTAACTGTTGCTCTCTTATTTTGAGGACCAACACTCAGGTCTACCTTCCCTAGGATGACCTTCCTCCGGAGAAGTTTCTGCATTCAATGATTGGCTATCATCTCGCCCAGGACCACTCGCTGCTTGGGATGGCCATGACGCAAGGTCCACAGAAGAAAGTCATCAATATTGGTCTCGGAATCCTCATACATAAGATTCCCGGTCGAGTTACACTCTCTTCATACATCGAGTCGCTATCCCACAAGGTATAGCTTTTCCCGGACTATTCTTCAACCGCAGGCTGAAACGTCCGGATAGCTGACTCCCTTAGAATTGGCTGCTATCACGGCGGCTCCTAACCCCGACTCCGTTCTCCGAAGGCTATGTATAATTTTGACATTGAAGTCTTCCTACGCTAGGGCGATTGGTCAGAATGCTGCGTTCGATTGGGCTCGCCTCGAGTTTGACGTCGACAATAAATCCGCAACAGCTGACGGACACGCGCTGACGGGCTGGGAGTTTCGGCTCTACCGTGCTAAGCTGGGCGTAGCACGCGGGGCTGAACCGAAGCTAGTCGAAGAGGAGTATCAGTGCTGTTGTGCGTTCTTCCGAGGTTGCGAGGACCTCAAGTTTGTCTGGTATGACGACTCTAAGCAGTTGGAATCCTGGGTCCAATTCATAAATATCGATCAAATGACCAAGGTGATACCCAAACTCGCTGCTTGACAGGGGGATTGTGCATCGTGATGATAGTCGGCTAAAGACATTTATTTATCTCATTCTTCCTTTTATACTACTCCTTTTCACATGTAAGACGGTCGTTTCGGGGTTTTAGACAATTATTTTGTACCATATAACGAAGGCATTATGAATCACAAATCAGGACACGCCGCATACTGTACATGCTTAGTGATCAACGCGCCAAGCGCTCGCGGTCAAAGTTCGGGTTCAGCACCTCAATGATCATTGCATTCCAATCTCGGATTCTGGCCGTTAATGACCAAGATCCTCCGCCCAGCTATCCTTGGGGATGGGTGGGCCTGAGTAATGTTGACGACCATCTATACAAGTTTATGAGCATTTCCCACAACGGCGCGTCTAGTTACTCACTTATTATATACCAAATAGCACTGATAATCGCGAAGCCAACGAAAACCACCGAGGCGTAGTCTATTAACGTGACCATTTTTAGTATGCGTAAAACAAAAGTGACAGGCGGTGAAGTTGGCGGATGGATACCCACTCATTGTAGTTGGCGTAACCGGAATGACTGCGGGCATTGAAAACAGCACTATTTCAAACAACACCCATAGCACCGCAATCCAATTGATGAGATACCCCCAACGCTCAAGATTATATGGAGCGTCCCGCATTTCTCGACGCCCATTTAGAATAGATAACAGCACTGGCATTGCGTAGCTTGCGCCCAGGCAAATAACTCCGACCCCTACGAAAGCGTTAAATGCGGCGCTCGATCCAAGGAAGATCAATCCCAAAAGGATTTGTATCAACGTTGCCAATAAGTACGCATTGAGAGGAACACCTTCGAGGAAACCGTGATTGATCTTGGTGAAGAACCTGGAACAAGGAATTGCATGGTCTCTCGCGAAGCTCCATGTAGCCCTTGACGCAGCGCAACATATGGAGATTGCACAGAAAATGCCAATCATGAAAACTGTAATAGATCTCTCAAGGACTTTACTTATGCAATTATACTGTGACTCTTACCAATGAACCACTGCCAATTCGGGGGCGGGATTTTCCGAATGTCAGTAATGCAGCACAACACACTTTTATGAGCATTTCATGTGCTCACCATGCCGAAGCCTCCACCACGAGATCCCATCACAGTTGTGAATAAAACACCGATCGGTTGGCCCCCAGGTACTTCACATTTTATGAGCATGTCTATGAATGTTTCGATCACGTCAAATCATCTCACCTGCAAGTAGCATGCTGATGCTAGGAAGAGTGAAAACCACTGGCAGAAGGAATAGGAGGCCGGACAAGAAGCCAATAGGTATAGACCATGCTAGCGCGAGGGGCACTTCTCTGACAGGGTTACGAACCTCCTCGCACATGCTCGCAACTGTCAAGATGCAGACTATCAGTTTTTGCAGAAATAGCTCCAAATTAAAACTCACTCATTCCCAGAGCAGAGTACGTATACGCTACGTATTAATATGAGCTACGTTCACATGTACTCATTGCCATAAAGGCTAAAAGACATTACCTGGCTGAATCGTTGTTAATACACCATCTCAATTATTACAGAAATGACAGCATCCTACCGGAAGCAAACCAATGAAAAACGACCACCCCGCTGTCCAACCCGAACCTGATGGATCAAAGAAACCTAAAGCGAATGATGCAGGTCGCCTGCCAGCTGCAGCCTTGACAGACAGGCAAATGAGCATGACTTTTGTTACAGGGGTGGAAATGGATCATCATTAGCCGAGGTTGGACCTCAACAACGGAATTTAATAGAAGCTCCTCACCGATCATCCCAAGGAGGGTCCAAACCGCTGACAGAATCTATCAAAGGCACCAGAAATTAGACATGCTGTACTAACTATTTTGAGTAAGACACATACGTCTATGATAGGCAACAGATCGTTAAAGAAGATGCCGATTGAAGTAGAAAATGCAGTAACGGCTAGGAAAATCAGGTCTGCGGGTTGTTCAGTGAGCATTTTCGACAACAAAACAGTATCATAGGACACACAGGTTTGCCAAGGCGTGGCTACCCATTCAGGATGATAGATCCCCGCTCCTGCAACGATCAACTGCCCAGTCCCCTAAAGTAAAAGAAGATCATGTATTTAATACATAAAACAATATTATCCGGGGATGACGTACGAAGTTAACAGATAGACTGATGGTCCACACGCCCACCATTGTTAGCCATCCATTAATCCACGAGCATAAAAGCCTGTAGCGCGGCGAGGCAAGGCGAAATGTCCAATAATAGGCGCCCGCGGAAGTAGGATATTTGGAACAGATTTCGGCCAAAGACAAGGCAAGTGCTTGGCAAAAGACAGAGACCATTGCGAGGCTGGGTGTCCATCAAAATTTTCTGGAAAATGATGAAATTAAACAAGTTGCGTACCCCCAAATCATGACGGCAGGACCTCCCCCAATCAAGGAAGTTGCTATAGGCGCCGCGAGACCAAAAGCTGACGATATATTATGTCAAGAGGCATATGGATAGTAGGCAAAAGTACTTACGAACAGCCATGATAGCTACATGCCCATGATCGCAATATGAAAAAAATGTAAAAGCAGCAGTGTGTTGACAAACCTAAGGTCACTGAAGCGCCGATCAGCATATTGTGGTCTTCGTGGGTGTGTGGACTTACTAAACAAAATGTGGGATAACCCCCTCGTCTATAATTAATACCAACGGTCAGAACCGCCATAACAGACCCCAATGGTTAAATTCACCCACGTACCCGAGTTAACTCTTGATCATAACCCAGCTTCTTCAAGTCTTTCGCAGCCTCGTCCGTAGGCGTATTGACGGAACTATTGTCTTGAAGGTTCTTTTCATTTGAGGCAGTCGAAGCAGTAGCTCCTTGTATAGCTTCTGTTTCCATATCTAACTCAACCATCTGAAGCGGAAAGTCAGTGAACACGAGAAGAATACAACTCGGGCATTGGTGAAGCTCAGAGCCATTTGCTTCTTTAATACCCCTTCCCGGATCCTTGACACGCTCCACACCTCCAGTTAGACAGTGGTTACCCACCTAATCCGTACCATTTTATGAAGGAATTCTATAGGGCCCACGTTCCAACGCACGCCCCCATACAAAAATAGCGGTTCTCTGTCCACGTTGTCTCCGAGATAGATGCAAGTCCAAGCTTCTCAGCTTCTATATGCGCATGGCGTGAGAGGGTTTATAGGGCCTCTGAGAGGATGAAGGACGCCACAATGCACAGCTGACATTGACTTCAGGATTCTCGATTCACGCGCGTCGATGTGAAGGCGATTGTGATCACTTTTTGCGGCCCGTGCCCTTGAATGGCTCACGAGGGATACTAGTCAAGTATTGCATAACCGGGGGGGGGGATTGATCGCCGCGGAGTGTGTGAGTAAAACACTGGAATCATTTATCTCGGCCTCTGAGTTTGCCGTGGCATTCGAAGCATGTGCGTCGGTCACTATTCATCAGCGTCATATAGCCACACCGATAACGACGGTGAAAAGTGAAGAATGGAATCAAATGTCGCTTCGATGATTCGGGAAGAGCTTGTTATCCGCGCCGGATGTAGAAGCAAGGTATCAATACAGTTCGTAAACTCGAGCCTTCGAGATTACTTGGAATGGACTCACGCTTGCAAATCTATGTCCAATAGAATTCATTACAGTTAATCGTGTTCGACACTACAGACTTGCTTTGGCTTCTTCGATCCTATCCAATCCCATTTGTAATGAAGCCAGGAGCACCATAACGTGACCATGGTCACCTTCAAACCAATGAACACTACGTTCAAATTGCAGATACTACACTCACTTCGCACGCCCTCTCCGCTCAGAAGGGTACCGAGCCACGCCTTCAGTGGATTCAACAGATTCTTCTCTACAGTAGCCAACATATCCTTATCCCTAACTCCGGTCTAGAACAGTTTAGCATATTCACAAATAAGACCGGCTGGAGGGGCTCACCGAATTTCCCTTATCTCTCAAAAGAATAACATAATACAACGAAAGGACTTCAGTGACCCTCTTCGGCTCTGGACTCCCCAGGAATTCTTCGAGATTCGGCTTCGCCCCTTGATCAAACAGATCCGGAGGACTCGGCCTAAACAGCAGGGGTCCAAACACCCTCATAAACATCGGTGAACCAAAGGTGTTCTGTCCGCTCGCGGACTTCGTATTTAAAGCCTCAAGCACCGCATCTTTAACCAGCCCGACGGCCGCAACGCGCATCTGCGGATATTCGCATTTCGCCACGAGATCTGCGAGGTGTTGTAGTCGCAGCTGCGGCGGTCCGGATGCAAGGAGAAGAGACAGGATGCGGAATGCATGGTGGCGAGTCAGGGGGGATGGATGCACACTGGAAAGGACGATAAGCTGCGGCATGAGTGCATTGATGGTATCTGGTGAGGTTTCGATTTTGGAAGTGATTTGATTTTGGTGTAGGATGAGGAGTAAGAATGCGAGTGCATCATTTTGGAGGTTAGAAGTTGGCTGAAGCATCACGACGAGGCTTGGCATGAAGGAGGAAAGAACCGAGATCTGAGGCAGGGAAGTCGATTTTAACCAGCCATGTACGAGGAGGATAACAGAAACAATGGAAGGTGAAGACGCAAAGCGGTCGGTTGTGTGACCTAAATCCTTGTATATCGACTGATGATAAATAGTTAGCGTATGTTAGTGTATGACCAGCAGGGTACATACGCACCGCATACATTTCAGTAATCTGCTGCCCTTCGCCGCCAGACTGAGCTTGTCCCGCCATCTTCAGCCTTGGGAACGAGACTTCAAAGGCCTTCTGCGCCGTATCATAACCTAGATAGGGTCTGAACAATCCCAAAACATGGTCAAGCAGAGTTTTCAGCAACAACTACAGGAAAACCTCCGGATTGATTTGTGTATACGCGTTCCCAGTGTATATATGCGCACCTGGCATTTCGTTTGCTCCTCCTGAGCGATACCAGGCAACCCTTGTACCCATTTCAACACCGCACGTACCATACTCCCAACCACATTCGTCAACGCCTTGGCCTCAGCTGCCTCCGTGTGCGGTGAGACTGCGTCCACTGCACGTCGTAAACCAGAAAGTAGGGGTTGTAAAGTCTCGGACGCCGTTCTCTTCCTCAGCTTCAATCTCGGAATCGCTAGATAAAACGGCATCAACTCAGTCATGCTTCCTTTCCTGCAATACATATCCACCCACCGACACGATATAGTTCGACCAGCTCGACCAACCTCTCCACCCATGCTCTCTCTTTCGCATCCTCATCCACCTCATCCCCAGCTCTCTCAGCAGCCTTCTCCAGCTCTTCCTGAACGGCCATAACCACTTCTTTCGCGGAGCTACACTCTCCCATAAGCGCAATCAGGCCTCTCGCAGCCGGATCTTGGCATGGTAGCAACGCAGAAAGTATCGTCAAGACATCCTATGCCATCCTAAGTCTTTATTGCATCAAGGATGGGAGGTTCGCACTAGTGAGTCTGCGACACCTGCTGTCGACACGAGGGTGTACAGTTCCACCAGACTGCGTCCGTCAGCATTGGAAGAAGGATTTGTGGCAGCTGCGATAATGGCATTGCTGAGATCCTGTATGTTGCGTATTCAATGTAGGTTCATGAAGGTGAAAGAGAATTTACGTACGTCGGACATACTGGTAAAGAGAGAGATGATATAGTGATGATATAGTTTATTTGGTCCTGTTGTGGTAAGTCCGTTCATTGATGTCAGTTCATTTCGTTAGACTTTTGCCAAGCCCAAGCTCAAGCCAAGCGCCCTGACATCAGGGTCCTCAAGATGCTCGGATAGGGGTCTCATTAGAGAAAATACAGATGTTCACTGATCCTGAGGCCTTTTCTTCGGTCTAATGTTTCGAGCTCGGAAGCAGGAAAGGGTCTGGTATATAGGTATATACTACAACACAATAGGCTGCCACATAGAAACTGTCTTTAACTATCGGTAAGGAATTAAGAGTCGCTTCTAATGCAGCATCAACGAGAGGGATCTAAGCGAGCATGGTACGTCGGGAAAGACAGGAAGAAACCCGAGTCCAATTGTCTCATCTCACCAAACGGGAGCCTCAAGCATCACCGTATTACTACCACGGTTCTTCGCATCTACCATCTCCTTCCCAAAATCACGACCGCACCAAGTGCCATTGAAAGCACAACGCTCAACCCAGGAGGATGTGTCTTCAAGGCCTGAGCAGCACTAACACTTCCTTTACTAGTGCTCCCCAGATGTGACATGCCCTTGTGCCCATTCGACGTAGCCAGCACTGCGGGATCAAAAGACACAGTGTTGTACAACTTCGTTCTGGCGGTGGTGGAATAAGTTGTTGAAGGTGCACCAGCATTTTCTGTCTGGGCGTTATCACTGAGGAAGACAAGTGCAGCGGACGGAGCGAAAACTTGAATGTTGCATACGCCTTGAGTCTGGTCGCAGGGAACGGTAACAATTTCTTCTGTACCCATGGGACGGCCATCGGAAGCAAAATGATCGCCGAAGGTCTAGAGCAGAACGTTAGGTCTGTACGATATGCCAACTTGTCTTAGCACACCTGATTGGCCCAGGTAAAGTTGCCCTTCTGCGCGACGGAGCTTGCGCGGAGATACCTGCGACAAGTAAACTCGCATATTCAGGAAAACGCAATGCGCATTTACTTACTTGACCTTCACAGAGGCAGGAGTAGTGCTGGGTTGGCCAGTCTGACCTCCGCCAATAGCAATAGAAGCAGTAACGTCGCTGTTTCCGGACTGGTCTGTAAGGTAGTTGATAAGGAGCACGCGGACAGGGATGTCGTCTTCATAAATCGAGAATGCAGGGGTGCTGGGGTTGTTGTTATTGGCTTGAAGATCGAAGACCCGGGACTTGTTGGAGGCACCGAGAGCCTCCGCCATGACGAGGGCAGAATAGTAGACAGGACCGATGGTCCATTGGTGGAATTCGGACTGGTTGGTAGGAGGGGCTAGGGTACGTTTCAATGAAAGAACAACTGTCCAGGGGTTTGAGTCTTACGAGTGAAGGGCTAGAAGAACAATGTTAGTGATCGGATTTGCAGTTCAAGCACGACTGTGACACGTACGTTATAGAATACATTTTGACCACCGACGTGGAACAACGCGCCAGTGAAATTGCTATAGGCCATGGTCATGGCATAATCCAAAGCCCACAAAGCTGCACCAAAGGAGTCACTGATACCAGGGAAACCTCCACAGGATGCCGTATTGGTTTCGAACATCATGAATGGCTTGCCCTTGGTCTGGGCTAAAGCAGTTGAGTTGAGATAAACGCTAACGAGGTCCCTGCCCGACTGATGTGTGAGGTACGTTGGGAACATCTCCTGTGGGTCCCTCGGAGTTCCCTGGCCGAATTGAGCGAAACAATTGTCGGACGGGTATCTAAGAAGGTATTAGCCATTGAGGTGATAAAGTAAGTTTGATATCACACCTCTCGACTGCGAGGCTGACCAGATTTTCCGTATACCTATCGATGAAGCCCGTGTTCCAGACTTGGTCCGGAGTCCAACGCATAGCAATATTAGGTCCAATAAGAAGGTTCCGGTTCTTTGCATTGGCATCGTTGTTCATGGCTTGAACCAATTGACCAAACTCATCGGCATAGTTAAATTCGTTATAGCCTTGCGGGCGGTGGCCATGGTCAACATAAAGATCTGGTTCGTTTCCGACCTGGATACCAATCAGACGATCACCCAAAATCTGTTGTC
Source organism: Podaxis pistillaris (assembly GCA_018524465.1). Classification (NCBI taxonomy): domain Eukaryota; kingdom Fungi; phylum Basidiomycota; class Agaricomycetes; order Agaricales; family Agaricaceae; genus Podaxis; species Podaxis pistillaris. The sequence continues at coordinate 84,065 of JAEUWN010000606.1, read as the reverse complement.
CCTTTTCTGCGATGTCAAGCTTGAAGTTGGGCACATCAAAGAACGGAACACCTGAATATTGATGAGCCATAAGCATGTGAAGGACATAGAAGAACTTCACCTATATACCAGTGGACGTTGACGAGGCTGGAGATGTTCGACATGAGGTACAGAAATTCTGGAGTGAAAATCAAAGGTGGCGTTTGGGTCTAAGATGGCTGGTTAAGTTTGAAAAGAGCACGAAGGGCCTCGCTACACACCGGGTTAGTTACACCAGACTTGTCCTTCTCCAGGATACGGCCATCAGGCGTGCTCTCAACCATAACCGCAGTCTCCTGAGTGTTACCACCGACCCGAATCTGAACACCTCCGGAACGCTGGACCAAATTAGCCATTAAATTGAGGAATGGGACCTGAATGAAAGAGCTATTGTGCGTCATTTGGTGGTTCCCAGTCACACGTGTAATGCGGAAGCTCACGAGTTCTTCCCAACTTGCAAGAGGTCAACAGCAACGAAAGGCTTGAGTAGACAGAGCGATACTCACATACTTGGTTAACGACGGACATTTCTATCGAAAAACCGAAGAACCGCCCCTGCTGTGGGACTGAAGCGCCTTGGGAGCCGCCATTGACGAGCTGGATCGGAAAGTTCTTGTTGAGATCGGTGGGCAATGGAGGGGGGTTTAGAACCGTTGGGTTGTACGCAGCAGCGCCGGTGTAATTAGCAGCAGCCGCTGTGGTTGTTTCGAAAGGGGCTTGTCCTGGTAAATAATAGATAGTTACAGATCCCTTGGCAAGACCAAGCAATTGCATGACTATGCCAAGACTCAGGGCTAATTTCCAAGACGCCATGCCGACACGAGGACGAGCCAATGCCAAGAGTCGACTAAATGAACTTCGGAATGAAAGGGAGTGAATACGATGGAAATGAGTGCGGAGGAGAGGGAAAACTGAAGGAAAATTAGAGACACTGAAACGGCGATGGCTGGCCTTTGACAACCGTTGGTCTTCCCACGCAGGTCTCTCACACGTGGGCCACTGCGAATAAGTACGCTCGGTTGCTACATGATTCCTTTGGAATTTTTGAGCAAGAATTCAGAGCTCTGTGGATCTGGGTTAACTTATTAATACGCCTTGGTCTGACCCAAGACGTGGTATGATTAAAAGTCCCAAGACATGCATTTGAATGCCCAAGAAAATACTATAATAATACTATAATAGTTACCATGAAGATCAGGCCTGTGAAGGCATCCAAGCAATCCCTTTACATACTTCATATACCTCAGAAGAACACTCGATACGTATTCAGTATTGTAGAACAGAACAATACTTTGATACGCTTTCCCGAGTCCCCCCGTCATTCATATTCAATCGTTGTGTTTCGCATCTGTTCTAAAACACCAGTGACAGGGCTCAGGAAGCATCAGGTTCCAGGTCACGTGGTGACTCTCGCGCATGCACGTGCTCATTGGCCTTTCCTGGGGTCTTTTCTGAGACCATCCGGCATTCGGCCATCAAGCTCTCCGTGATTGTCGTTCTCAAGTATATCATGGAGGACGGACACTTGATTTCTCACTACTACTTCCCCAGGAGCGTAGGGCAGGGGTTTTCATCCGGACATATCTATTAACATGTCGAGCAAACATGATGTTAACAGCCAGACCAGCATTGACATGGCCAACGCGCGGCGCAATGCCTCGGTTGATGTATCTTTAATCCGGGACTTCCTCCATAGTGCGTATCACACAAGCGCCGGGTGCAATCACCCCGCATCCGCTACGTTCAACACCTGCTGAACTTTTGTGTTGTACCTCCTAGACGGACGCGCGGAGTGGGAGAAGCGGAAGAGCATCCTTGATATTTTGGGCAACGATCCCGTCTTTGACAAGAGTCAACGGCACGTACTTTCGACTCCTCCACGCATCCATAACAGTTGATGCAAGGCACTTTTCAGTGATTTTATATCTAGGACTGAACGCTACACTCGAGGCCTTGCTCTAACGAACCGCATATATGAACTACAAGCCACCCACAACTGGTCGCAGCAAGAGGCCAGCATTGCGATTAATAGCATTGACGAGAACCTCCCAATTGGTTTGCACAACGTTGGTATGGGCAGTTTTCTGTAAAGCCCTGTGAAATAGCCCAGCTGAGTACGGCGTTCCAGCGTTCCAACCCGTCTTGATGGCACAAGGCTCTCCTGAACTCATTAGGGATTTTGGCGCCCTCACTGCAAATCGTGGCATTCTAGGCTGCTATCTTCAAACTGAGCTTGGCCACGGCACCAATATCTCCCATCTAGAGACGACAGCTACCTACATTCCGGAGACCAAGGAATTTGAGATACATTCTCCAACCCTGACAAGCAGCAAGTGGTGGATTGGTGGACTTGGAAAGACAGCTACACACGGCGTCGTTCAGGCAAAGCTGATCCTTGGTGGAAAGGACTATGGACCGCACCTGTTCTTCGTGCAACTGAGGTCAATGGGTGTGTACCCTTTGCTTCCTAGACTTATCAACCACGTTCCAACATCTCTTCAGAGGACCATAAAGTTTTACCTGGCATCACAATCGGTGATATTGGTCCAAAATCCCTCGGTGGCTTCGTGGCTGTGGACCATGGTTTCGCTCGCTTCGACCACCTCCGCATCCCAAAGACCCAAATACTCTCCAAGTTTACCCAGGTCACAGACGACGGCAAATACGTCCAGCCGCCACACGCAAAGCTCAGCTACGGAGGAGTAAGCACACACAATTTATTTACCTAGGCAAGAGTTAATTCTCATCGCATTCTAGATGTTGTATATTCGTGCAAACATGGTTACTGGAGCTGGATGGCTCATGGCCAAAGGTGCGCTTTCGCTATCTTTCGTGTAATTTTGCTGATGCAACTCTCTAGCTGCTACCGTATCCATCCGCTACGCTACCGTCCGTAGACAGGGAGAGAAGGGGCCCGACGGCCTAGAACGCCAGACCATCTCCTACCCCGCCGTCCACAGCCGCCTGCTTCCCATCCTTTCACACGCCTACGTCTTTATTCACCTTGGTAAGACTACGGTCCAATCCTTCGAGGTCATGTCCAGCCGCCTGCAGAAGGGTGACACTTCTCTTCTCGCGGAGATGCATGCAATTACCAGTGGTCTCAAAGTCCTCGTTAGCTCCACTGGTATTCAGGACCTCGAAGTTGCCAGGCGCTCTATGGGTGGTCATGGATACAGTATTTTCTCAGGCCTTGGTCGTCTTTATGCGGATTACCTCCCTAGTGCAACGTACGTCCCTCATTCAAACCCAACACCTGCCAGCAGTGGTTAACTGTCACCAATGAATCGTTTAGTTATGAAGGCGATAACTTTGTACTAGATCTACAAGTTGTCCGTGCCGCACTTAAATCCTATGCCAACCTCCTTAAATCCAAGGACACTTCTAATCTGTCACCTTCTACATCCTACCTCCGTCTTCTCATCACGGCCAATAATACGCCGCCTGTCCCCTCAGACAACGCATGGCAAGATCCAACAACAGCTATTCTACTCCTCGAATGGCGTGCAGCGCTTCTTGTTCGCGAGTTGGCTCAGAACGTGCAAGAACCAGATGCATCTTCCCCTCAGCGTGTAGCCAAGGCGGTTACAGAAGCGTTTGTCGGTGCGAGAGTTGGTGAGATTATTAGCGGGTTGCCGGAGGCGCTTAACGGCAGGGAGAGGGATGTCAGGGTTTTGGGGAGGCTGTATCTCTTGGTGCGTTAATTGTTTTACTTTTGCGCTTTCCGGGCTGATGGTGGAATGGTGATGATCGTATAGTACCTGTTGACGACTCTCGAGGCCAGTATCGCTGATCTGCTCTCGTTTGGTGCCCTCGGTACAAGCGACGGCAGAGACGTTACGCGCTCGCTGAGATTGGCCATCAAGAACCTCTGCCTTGAATTGACACCCGAGGCTATTGGCTTGTCTGATGCGTTTGGGTTCACTGATTGGGAATTGGATAGGTCCGTGCCTTGACCTCTTAATTGTGTATATGTTCTGATGGGAATTTAGTGCTCTTGGTGTTTACGACGGAAAGGTTTATGAACAGCTCTGGAAGCGTGCACAAGCGGAGCCGCTTAACAAGACCGAGGTTCCCGCCGCTTATGAGGTGCGTTGCTTCCAGTTAGTGTTCCTCGCCACTGATGCTCATATGGTTGCAGCAATCTATCAAACCTATGCTTCAGCGTGGTCAACGTCAGGCCGCTGCTATGCGCACAAAGCTCTAGATCCTTCTTCGCATCTGGAGTTCATACAAGCAATGTCTATTTGTGTCATATCTATGGAACCTGTCATCTACTTGTCTGTACAACACCCAGGAGCCAATATAACCTGGTTCGAAGTCGCCATCCTCCCTCGTGCGAGAACTATCGAAACAAGAGCGAGACACTCCGCTTCACAACGGCAACTCCAGCCGCGCAAACGAAGAATGACCATGCAGCAACCTATCCTCCTTATAATCTTCACAGAAGTGGTTGAAATCACGCCGGTTGAGCAACCGCTCGGCATCTCGCTTGTCTTCTCTGAGGTGTTCAAGGAAGTAATCATTGAACATCCAAATGGTCTCAATTGCTTGTCTGGTGAGAGGCTTGCCGTCCTTGCGGACAATTGTGATCTTTGAAGATAGGTCAACTACTAGACTGCTCCTGCTTAAATGGGATGGTACTTACACTTCCAGGTTGTTCTCCGAACCTACACATCGACCCCTCAGTGTCATCCTTCCATGTAACACCGTAAAGGTGACTTACTCAGTGATGGTCCTTCCGTCCCTCTCAATCATCAGCCGCGCCGCAATTTCATTGCCCAAGGCCATATCGCTCGGGTCTACCTCCTTCCCCTCCGTCCTGTGCCTGTACACCAACAACGGCAGACCCACAAGCTTCGAAATGGGCGCAACAACACCATCGTGATAGATGGGGTGGTGAGGGCCAATTTGAATGGTGCGGAAGATACCACCACCATTACGGCGCTCGTGGTTGCAGTTGATCGTAATGCCTGTAACAGTCGACATGTTGAGAGGATTTGGTGACCTTACTTTGGGTGGTGGTGGCGTTGTGCTTTGGAACTAGTTGAAGAAAAGAGGAGGTATGATTCGAAACGACTGAAATCTAGAGGCTAGAAAAAGGGCGAACGTGAGTATCACATTCAATGCAACTGTCAAAGATAGTGCCATTCAGGGGTCCACGGCACACCGTCGCCCACGAAACACGGGAAGGAACGCTGCACGGGAAGATACGGAAAGCACAGAAGGACGTGTCCACCACTTGGTCATGCGACCTGCGAATACGGCTGAAGCGTTTTGGACAGCTACTGTGGACCAGGGATAAATAGTAGATCGTGCATCGACACGACACCGTGATGCGAGATGTCATTCGCGTGGGATGTCATCGCCAAGACAGGCAGTCTCGTGAGTCTATTTCCAGCGTCGAACCCTTGTCGATTGTCGACGCGGACTCGCGTCTACCCGTTGCATAGAACATTGAAAATCAAAGGGTACTCACTGTTGTGATTACTGCGTTTTTACGTCGATGAGTGAGATTCAAACGACTTGAGTGATTGGTAGAGGCAATGGGAAGAAAGTCAGCTTTTTAAGTATCATTTGTGTAAAAGATCCGCCCCACCTAAGCTGGTTTCAAAAGACGGGTGAACCAAAGAAACGCTTCTGGGAGAATTGGATTACAGTTCTAAGTCTGGAGCAAGATACGATACGGGTACCAAACTTAAATTTCACGGTGCTCCGCGAGTTCAAGATGGAAAGCCGCCTAACCCGATGGTTGGTAGAAGTGGGGCCAATGCCCAATGTAATTCGGGGCTCGGCGCGCTGAGTATGGCTGAGTGTGGGATCTAATCCAGACATCCAATGCGGGAATCGATAATTGATGGGTGGTAAAGTGGGTCATAGTTAGGACGTAGCCTGCCTCGAACTCTGGCGATGTGCCGTTCGGACTCCGCCGTATTGAGCAGGGAAGGACGCTCGGAGTGATGCGCATACTCCTTCGAGGATTCACCTGGATACTGTAAACATCTTGTTGGAAATCAAAAACCATGAGGTTATTGCTGCGCACACCTCGGAGTGGGATACACAGAGTCACACGACCACTTGGCGGCGCATATAGCCAAAAGGGACCACTGAACTATGACATAGCTCAATCAGTCGAGCAGGTTTCAAACTTCCGACGTCACCAACACCGATCGAACAAACAAGCGCATTAATATCCGTTCGGACTTGGATGAGGAAGAGAGAACGGGTCAATGGCATTGACGCACTCGGCTAGGAATACAAATACATTTTTGTTCTTGAGAATTCTGTCAGCGCGACGACGTATAACACAGAAACAGACAAAGACGTCATAAGCAAACCAATGGGCGTACAAACATCACAAATATACCGTCCGTCCAATGGCAACTCTGAAGAACCCGGAGTGGGAGAGGAAAGGGAGGAGAAACTTTGCTCTCCAAAGAGTCGCATCGTAAATAATAGTACCACGTCCAAAAGGCTAACCAAAGAACCTGGGCACTTCCGAATACCCAGACAATATTCACAAGACCTATGAGGCTGGCGCAGCACCTCCATCGTTTGTCTTAACCTTCTTCGCAGCGCTCTCTGTTTCTATCGCACTCGCAGTTGCCAGGGTTGGAGGAGCATTGATACCTCTTACGCCAACATCATGTCCGCCATCAGGCTCAACCGCTCTCTTCCTCTTCTCTCCAGTTTGCGCCTGCTCACCCGAGGTCGATTCCGTAGTCGCTTCCTTTCCTTCCTTCGCAGCAGGAGCGGATTTACCGTTCTGTCGGCCACCGTCACCACCTGAACGACCTCCGCGCCCTTTGGCACCTCCACGACCTCCACGACCGCCACCACGGCCACCTTTCCCGCCGCGTGTGGAGGTGGAAGAGGTGCCTGTTGCGGTGTTGAGGGCGGCTTTAGCAGCTGCTTGTGCACGTTCGATTTGGAATGCCTTTTCGTCTTCCTCTGTCGTCATGTCATTGCGTCAGAAATAGCCATTTGGGAGCGAAGAGGGAGACCAACCACTTGGCACTGTCCAGGTAACAGGTTTCTTGTTGATAGTTTTTACCGTCTCCTTCACAAGTGCAATCTCCTCCTCTGACAATGCTTTGTGGAAACCAACAAGACCAAAGTCGTCGCCTCGGGAGTACTTGATGTAAGGGGCGCGGTTGTCGAACTTGGCTTTCAGGGGATCCTAGAGGTCGGGTCTAAACAAACGTGCACCCAGGTGTCATGGATAGCAAAAACTGACCTTGATTTCTGCCCACGAAACATCTCCGCCGCAACCATCAAACCTCAATGTTGCACCCCTCACGAATGGCACATCCTCGGTATTGACAGTACCATTTCCCTCGCTATCCTTGTGAATGAGGATATTTTTGCCCATGAAATCAAGGAAGACCTCCTTAGCAGGGCCGTCAGATTTTTTCTTGTCATCACCGCCGGTTTTATTTTTCGCCATCTCTTGGAAAGCGTTGAAGCCAAGGGTGCGCGTCATCAATTCACGTCGATTCCTAGCTGCCTTGCCTGTGAGACCCTTTTCTTTAATCTTCATTTCGCAATAATCTTCCCTGTTGTATAATTAGTGAATATCCCAGCGTTATTAATGGCAGGACATACTTGCTCATGATGAGGAGCTCCTTTCCTTCCCATGTTGGTTTTGGATCGGCCTTTAAGAAAGCTTCCACACTTGAAAAATTGGCAAACTCGACAAACACGGACCCCTGTGCGTCGTTGCATAGGTTATGAGCACTAGTTATCGTACGAATGATAGAATGGACCTTGAATTTTTTCTCCTCGTCTCTTCTCATGCGAACGGCGTTAGTCTTGCCGTATTTATTGAAAAATTCTTCGAGGCGGGCTTGTAGTGTTGGGTCCTCCTCGCCAAAGCCTTTCTAACAGACATAACCTAGTCATAAATCATCCTCCGTGGCCAAGGGAGGAATACACACTGCATATATGCTTCTCTCGAATTGATTTTTAGGCTCCTGGACTTCGGTTGTACGACGGACGTTGGTTTTTGACTCGTCGATCTCAAGGAAGGTGCTGGCTTGCAAAGCCTGGATCAACCAGTCAATGCCTTCGGACTGGTATTCTCGCATGCGCTTGAATGAAGCAATAGTTTTGATCGGAACCCAATGTTCCGGGGTTTTCGAGTGCAATGTCCACATGAACCTATGCGCAAGGTTCATCCTTAACTGAGAGATAGAAAGGGTAATCGACGCACTTGTCGTATGGGAGGTTCGAATCGGCGAAGTAGAATTCAACTGCATTCATATGAGCTTTGAACATGTCTGTCAACATGACAAGAGCTTACCTTGGCGCATTGCCTTCAACATTTTCTCGCTGTCATCTCCAGCTGCTCCATTTTGCGCGGGGGTGGCGGTAGGTTTTTCAACGGCAACGTCAGCCATGTTTCCGGAGAAAGAGACAGAGATAAGTTAATAGATAAAGGAAGAAATGGAAGAGAGAGAAGAATTTTGTTGTGAATTTGACAGAGCTATCGGCAATGACAGCCAATGACTAGCCAGTGAGATTGCTGGCCGATAAAGGCAACCGCCCACTAGGGTTAGGGTTATCAGCGCCAAGCCTAACCCCATCAAGGGTGACTGATTCAGGAATTTCTGACGATGAATTGACACTGGCTGAAGAACTCTCCAGATATTGTCGAAATCTCTTTGCACTTGCCTTCTCAAAGCCACAAATCATGAAATCCTGGAAATACGGCCTGCATCAGCGCGACGGACGCGCGACCCTGCACAGGGATTGATTGAAGTATGGGCGCGAAGTCCTTGACGCTGGCATACACGAGTGCTTTGTTTGACGGGCAACGCTCCCAATACGTATGTAGCATTTACCCGGCATGATCTGAACTTGTGGAATTGGCCGCCGGATGTTCCCAAGGCGAGTCTGCACTTTCATTTCCCAGAATCTCAGGACGCGCTCCTTATCCATTCACATCAGCCTGGTGCGAGCACAGTTGCAACAGCTGTTGGCCATCATCCACAATTTTCGATATCATAAGTTTTCAGAAGGGAAAGAAATGGTGGCCTGAATTACAGGTAGCGAAACCAAGCGCAACTGCTATGCCAACCAACCGACCTCAGCATGACGTAAAAATGAAGCTGAGAAAATTATCTGGTCTCGATAGTTTAGCCACCTGGCCTCCCGACGGGGGTGCAACATTAACTCTTCAAGCAACCCCTCTCGGACATATACCACATATACGGGGCATCGTCCCCACAACCTTTCCTTCCCCCCATTCGTTCTTTGTTTCTCTGATATCGACAGTCCGAGAGAACTCCGGTACATTCTAACGCTGCTGGCTCGGCATATCCTGAACGTCGTGTCTGACATATCTGTCCCTTGACAAGTTGATCCCTTTCCTGTGTCAACGCTTAGTTTCCAGGGGTTGTACGTATCGTTTGTGATTTTATTGGCCTGCGCCAACGCATGTACAGAAATACTTATCTCTCCTGCACGGCTCAACAGTGCATATAATTATTAGGGCGACGCTGGTGGCGGAGCTGTTTCCTGTCCCCCCGCGATCGATCGACCCCTTGCTCAGCTTTGGCTACATCTCACTCCTTTGAAATACCCTAGCCTATCCGGCTTCACTGTCCCTACCTATCAACAATGATCTCCGTTCTGCTTTTCGCTTACTTCGTGATATTTTGCAGCCTCGTCGAGGCTGGCTTGCTGGGTCGACGCTTTCCACCACGGCCACTTGTACTTGGAGATGCGAACCGAGTACGGAATCCACGGAAGAACACCACTCTCTACCTCCAAGCTCGCCAGGACGACCGAAAATATGTCTTCATGCACCACGTATGCGCCCTACGCCTTATCCTACGTGACTTGCTGACACCAATCCTCTCAGATTGTTGGAAGTGCGTCTTTGGATTTCTGGCGCTGAAAGATTGAACTACGTCATTGATCTTTGCTTGGCGCCATTTTTAGATACGTGAGTCTGCAGTCACCCCTGAATGTCCAACGCAAGTTGGTTTACCTGGTTGGGCAGATACGACTACACCGTTGACGACTGGAAGAGCGACATTCAGCAGATAAGCTCCGGCGGCGTGTATGTCCCATAGCTATAGTCGCATCCTCCCTCTTTCGCTCACATCCCACTCTTCAAGCGATGCTATCGCCCTCAACTTCGGCTCAGACTCTTGGCAAAACGGCCAACTTCGTAATGCGTACAGCGCAGCTTCTGGTACAGGAATCAAGATGTTCCTATCTTTTGACTTTAGTGTGTTCCCGTGCGATGTAAACTCTGTCGTGGGCCTGGCAAATCAATTCGCCAACGATGGGAATCAGTTCAAGATTAATGGGCGGCCGCTCATCTCTTCGTATCTAGGGAAATGTTTGGGTAATAGTGGGTGGCAAGAGATCAAAGACAGAACTGGTGGCTATCTGATGCCCTTCATCGCGGAGATTGAAGGGCAGTTTGGCGGTTGGAACAGCTTGGATTCTTGGTTCTGGTGAGTCCCCAAAAAAGACCTATTCTTTGTAATGTTAGTGCTGAACGGGAGTCAGTTGGGGTTGCGCCTGGCCTCAAGGGAATAGTGACAAGACTGTGAGTAAATACGCGATACCTATCTCCAACATCCGCGCTCACCCTCTTCCTAGGCTGCTGATGATCAATACTGTGAGCGCTCACTTGGGGGTTGGTGATTGCCATTAATCCACTGCAGACCTTGGACAGCTTGGTTCCTCTATCAGATATGTGACTTCTGTCAGCCCTTGGATGTTGTAAGTCGTTTGGAAGCGCTCCAAACACGCAGAAGTTTGATTTCACTTTGCAGTACCCATTACGACTACAAGAACTTCTACCAACGTGGAGATAACTGGCTTATTGCGAATCGTTGGGAGCAGCTCATCGAAATGAGGGATCGCGTTCCCATGGTCGAGATGGTAACATGGCAAGTGTTCAACTGGGCGCCCAATATGGTTATCACTTACAAGTCCCACCTAGGAATGACTTTGGTGAATCCGATTAGTATGTCCACGACCTCTTTTTCAAGATGATTATCTGAGCATTGAATCCCAGCTTTGGCAATATCAAGGGACTACAACCTTCGGGTACTACCTGGGCCGACGGATATTCCCATCTTCCGTTCTTTGAACTTTCAAAGTATTATATCACGGCATACAAGACCGGAAGCTATCCCGCTGTCACTGTATGCTACTTCTTGTGAATAGTCTACGCTTTTGTTACTCACGAGCTGTACAGGAAGATATCGTTTATTTTTGGGCTCGGCCTCACCCAGCACAGGCCATTGCTTCCGTAGATCCACTCGCGAGACCGTCGGGCTACGACTATGCCGAGGTTTGTGCTGACTTATAAGACCTTTCCAGGCACCTCAATTCTAAATGTAGGACTCTCTTTGGGCGCTCGTGTTTGCGACCCAATCCGGACAGGTAACGCTGTCCTGCGGAAGTTCCACTCAGCAGTTCGCGGTTGAAGCTGGCGTAAATAAACTTAAGATTCCTTTGTCGCCTGGCAAGATTACAGTCTCGATGACAAGGAATGGGGCGACAATCATCAACCAAAGCCCATCTGATTTCACCTATAGTTCAACCCCAGAGCTTTGTGAGCCTTTGACCAACTCACGGACACGCGCGCAGTGCTGACATCGACGCATGTAGACAACTACAACGTTTATATTGGAAGCGCGAGTTAGTTTTTTGTTTGTGATCCCAACGTTGTATCACTAACATCACACTATCTCATGCTACAGAGGCGGGTTCTAGTGCCCCCGCTCAAACCTATGCGCCATCGACCACCGCAGCTTATGCTACACCGACAACGAAGGCAACCTCGCCTTCGTCGATCTCGACGAGTTATTCCACTACTATCCTGGCCTCTGTGCCTGCGTCTATGCCTACTGGAGGATCTTGGAGTTACTATGGATGTGTAGAAGAAGGCATGAGCGGCTCTCGTCGAGCATTGACTGGCGCTTCTTATATCAGATCCGATATGACTCCGGAAACGTGCCAGAGTTTTTGCGCTGGATATTCCTTTGCTGGTGTGGAATATGGGTAAGCTGTTCCTCTGTTCTGTGAAAGCTATTGCATGACGTGCTGATTCACTTCGTAGACAAGAATGTACGCAACCGGTTTGATTCTTTCCCTTGGACATTTCTCAATTGTATAATAGGTTATTGCGGTAACTCATTGACTAACAACGGCGCAAGTGGGAGCACGACTTCATCGTCTAGGTGCTCACAATCCTGTGCTGGAGACTCTTCCAGGACTTGTGGGGGTGTATGGACGTTGAGCGTCTATACTACGTCGAGTACCATCCCTAGTGTAGGCCCTTCTTGCCTTGACCCTCCCCTCCTCTGACAATGGGCTTCTTGCGCAGGGATGGAAGAGCCTTGGATGCTATGCTGACTCAAACTCTCGATTCCTTAAGGGGGCCATGATCGCCAGGAGCGGTATGACCAACGCTATGTGCATCAGGGAGTGCTCGAGTCGAGGGTACAACTACGCCGCGACCGAATATGGTACCGAGTGTTACTGTGGGAGTCACATCGAGAAGACCCCGGATGGTGCGGGGGTTAATGTGGATGAGAGGGAATGCGATAAAAATTGTGATGGTACGCCTTGCTTCTGTTCTTCCACTTCCCTTCCTGTGAGATGGGGTGGCTGACGGGGTGGTATTTGCGTAGGTAAATCGTCAGAGAAGTGCGGTGGGAGCTGGCGTGCGAATGTCTACTCAAAATCTGGGGGCTCAGTGTCCAGGAGACATGTCACGAAGAAGAGAAGACACATCTAGATGTGTCTGTGTGTTAGGGAACACTGGCTATGTTCCCTTCTTGTTTCTAGTGCTCCCGAAGTGTCATATGTTCCAAGTTTGTTGTACCTTCTCGCGTTTTCTGTCTTAAGTTTTCTCCGTTCTTCAACATGCGTATTGGTTCCGCTATCGCATCTGGAGGGGCATTGAGCGGAGCCGTAGCTATGTAAAATCTAGCTGCACTGTCCCCTTCTACACCCGTACGCCCTGATGATCCATGGACGTCGGATGAGGCGTGACAGCCATGGCATGAGATATGCGCCAATTTCTTTAGCCGTCGGGAATTCGTTGACGTTGCTTATGAGGATCTCAGTTCGGCCGTCACCCAGTTGGGGCGATGCTACCTGCCTGGCCACTTAGTGGAATCTTTCCCGTTACTGCAGGAGCGAATTCAGCTTAGCACTCTATGATGTAACGACCGCCACAATAGCCTCCTAGAAGCAGGACTTGCTCCAGATTACCCATGCTTTCTCATACGAAGGTTATGATTGCCAACCACCAAAGCAAAGGATCTACTGAATGTTCTCAGAATAGTCACCATTAGTGGCTTTCTAATTTCACCATTCAGCGGAACCTGAATGCGTAGCACCCGATTCGCGGGAAGTTTCAATTCGTGTCGACATGATCCACCGACAAACATCCATTCCAAGATTCAATGGTTCTCAATCTCGTGATCAAGAAGGGAATGGTCCGACAAGAAGGAAGAATGGCATTGTGTTGGGTCACAGGTACCATTATTGAATAGACTGATGCGATTCTCAGAAGTTCTTCGCTAGTCTGTGTCTTCTTTGAGATTTTTTCTCTTTGTGTAGATTTATATGGATGGGTTCACTTCTTTCGGAGGGGTATCGGAAAAATTGGCTTGTACAGGTGGGGTAAGTATTCAAAACAGATCCAAAAAAGCTGCGGGGCATTTGAGTAGGAGCGCTGGGAGAAGCACACGCCGCATAGATGAAGGGTTCACGCGCCTTTCGCATGTCTCCGTCCTGTGTGTGTGTGCGTTTTTTTTTATTCAGCAGATTTAGAGATTTGGGGTACCCGTGAGTCAATGGCGTACGGGTGGAGATAGATTCACGGTGACCCTCGTTTTCTAGCTTTATTCCAGCTGACGCTCAGGGGATGTGTCGTGGTGTGCTGTTGAGGTCGTTCTCATCGGACGGCAGCAAAGTGACGAATCTGGTAGAACTGCTGAGGACCGAGAGACTGCGGGCGGGAGGGGAGGTATATCATTCTGGGTTGATTCCTTCGCTTCAGTTGTTTGCCAAGTCTCTTTTTTGCGCACCGTTGCTTCAAGTGACCCACACGGTTGCTGAGTTGGATTAATGAGATATGCTGTAACTCACGCCATATCAATATATCGTCAATCAGAAGACCGCAGCATCTGGAAATGAGCGCGCATCAGGATGGAAGCAAAGTAGCAGAGACGATCACGGCCTGCATGTCAATCCTGTGTCCCTTGAAGTGCTGCGCACCATCAGCAATTATAACGCGGACGTTTTTTTGCAACGTAGGTTCGCAGGTCGTTTTGGACAGCGTTTAACTACCACGTTTTACCGATCCTGTCGCAACACGTAGGGGAATGAAAATTGTCCTTGGCTATGCACACACAAATACATGGATGCCACTCACCGTGCTCGAGGCTTAAGGTTTGCCGAAACGCGTTTGAAGGAGAGGTCTCGGCCTTGAACTTGACCAGGAGACAACGATATGAGGGGTCTATTAGCCAGTCGCTATTACACATTATACAAAGACAAATCTGGGAGCCCCCCATTACCCAAGTGAATCGCGATAGAATATTAATTAGCTACTTTCTTCTTCGCGTATTCGACGAAATCGTCAAATGTAGATGGCCAAGCAGCTATGTAAAGTCATTGACCGTGAGGGATAGGGGATAGCGATTATAGGAAGATGCGCTCACATTCCTGATCGTAATTGGAGAGCCGAGAATCAATGGTCCGGACGAATTCAAAGAACTGGGAACATAGTCAGCATATCAGTGAAAATGCAGGGAAGACAGACGATATAATCATACTTACCATCTGCCACGTGTCCCGACTGATACCTTTGATGCCCCTTTCGCCCAGAAATTCGAACCACCATTCGGTCTGCTTGCTTGTCCAGCCTTGTTCTGCACCATCCATTGTGACATCGTTATCAGCATCAGTCGATGAGAGGTGGGATAGGGCGCCTCCTTCGAGGCCGTGTGGGAGAAGGAGTGCCCAGAGTTCTCGGGCTGTCTCAAGGGCTACAGTAGGTTCATTAGGGATGATTGGGAGGGAAAATGGGAACAGAGAAAATAATATTTGATACGTCTCTAATTGAACTCACCCAGGCTACGCTGACCCTCACTCCGCGCAAAGTCAAATGTATGATTGTAGACTTTCTTGAAATAATCTGGATCTGATCCAAGCTGATCACGTAGACGGGGTAGTATTTGCTTCATGGAGTTCAGATTATCACACCTGGGTAGACGGACGGTGTTACTCAGATGAGATTGGTGCCACACCATCTCGATGGATTGGAGCATACCGTAGATTCCTCCAGCCCTCGATCCAGCCCTGTTTCGTCCATGTGCCCATCCTCGGTGATTTCAACTCATACGCGACAGCGAGCATGACGATATCTTCTGGATCCACTTCAAGGTCCTCGCACAGCTTGATCGTTCCATCGACGGAGATCTCGTCGCTATCAGCATCTTTAGAAGGTGAAGAACGCGTTACTCGAATGTCAGACTGGCGGGGGTTTCCTCGATCGGATGATCTGACCTTTGTAATTCTGAAACAGGGAAGCGAGTGTGCTTGTTGATGGTACACGGTTGTTCGAAGGATATAGGTTGGAGGACGAGGATGATGAAGAGTCATTATAAAACGCATCAACTGCAACATCTAGTCGTTTGTATTTGTCCAGGAACTTTTTGGCTTCTCTGGTGCTGTTGGTTGCGATGAGGTGAATCAGCGGGCGTTTCTCGAGATCCGGAGTACCTGGTACTCACGATGCCCCTGTGATAGCAACGAAGCTTGCAATGTTTGAGTCTTCGTTCTTTCCTGGCATGATTATTGAAAAGACGCCGCGTCTAGTCTGGAGTTGGCAGTTGAGAAATGGATTATCGCCGTATGTAGGAGCCGCCCAGAAACAAGACACGTGAATCACCGGGTCAGGCCAGACTGTAGGTATTGCTCACAAATCCCGTGTTAATCCAGCCCGCAATTATAAGACCAGATATAATGAACAGAAAAGGTGTCGGTAACAAGTCCACGATACGACGGAAATCTAGGCTGAGAAATGCACGGAGGACGTTGACCATTATGACGACGAGGCCGCAGGGCCGGCCAGCCACCTCGGGGCCGTCTGACTTTTAAACCTCCACGGCTGTCTCCGCTTTGCTGCTCGCTTGTCTGCCTCTCTCAGCTCTCCTCTAACGCACTCCGCTTGCGCAACCCGTCGTTATGTCGGCGGAACGTCGCCATCGCCGGGTATGTTTTGATATACATGACGCACAGACCAGCAGCATATATACACACTGTCTGCCATGCGGATCCTGCATTTCACTGTCTCATTGCATATACCTCTAGGTCATTAAATATCTCCCCCCCCCAAAAAAAACGTATCTTTGGGCTTCGGTCCGAAATGGAGCAGCACCTCCCTGTACACCTTCAACGTCATAGAAATCGTCGTTCACCCCGCCCCTTGTTCCCTGATCGACCCTCGTGAGTGCGGCATGGAAAAAGATCGTCGTACCAGATGAGGTCATCTTTTACGACGCTCCGAACTTTTCGAACGATAGCGGTCAGCTACAGTGCATAAAGCAGGTAGGATATCTATTACGGTCAAGCTATCATTGCTTCTGAAGTCGGATCGAATTACTCTGGACCATCAGAAACATCAACAGGATCCAAGAAAAGTCCTTCCACGCCTCCCTCAACGTTTGGTTATTTAATTTCATCCTTTTCCCCTTGCGCTTCGCTCCCGCCTCCCCATCAACGAAATGACATGACATGTCAATATGTCAATATGTCAGACCCAGGGTGGCCGGGCTATCTTTGGCTACGGGACGTCCCTTTGTGACGAAAATGTCAATTTCGTTCCCAGATACTATGCTTCGGACCTCATGTTTACAGCTACATAACATCACGACGTAATCGCAAGTGGGGAAACAATGTCAATGTTACAAGTATGGTTGTTCCGGAATTAACGATGACCGCCGAGCTGACAGTCCAGTGCCAGAAGATTTGGCAGATACCTCCCCAGGATGTGATTTGTAAGTGAGTACACTCGGACTATGTGGGTTGGGGCGCAGGGCAAAACATAACATACTGGATTTCAGTGTCTTATACTGGTGGCATCCAAGGATGTCTCGTGGTGATCTCTTGCACACCTTGATGGGCTGAGTGCCTTCTCAGACTATCTTATTTGTATCTCCGCTGAGGTCTGGCAACGAAAATTAGACATTCCGTCGCGCTCATCGCTACATCTAAAAAGGTGGGGCTTCCATCACTGTCATGGACAGCTTGGCGTTTGTTCTTGCTCTCGGCATCTATCCGATCCCAGTTCCATGGTTCGCGGCTGTTCAGACTCGCGTCACTGTCTGGTGTTGGGTTACAAATGCAGGCATCCTGCATACTGGTTTAACCCACATGAATGTCTCTAGAGCCAAAATTGTGATAAACGCAAGAGTCGACTGGCCGAAATTTACGACATCTGATGATCCTTGTGTTTCCTTCATCCTGGAGGGTGTGCACAGGCGACGCACGTTCACGTTACCCGTCATGTTTTATACGCCTTTGACCCAGGAGGGTGGGTGCCATTCACAAGAGCTCCGCGGTGGTTGTCCAACTCCGCAGCTCAGAAAGAAGACAAAGAAGGTGGCGTTCACCACTAAGGCCAGATGGGGGTCAGACGAACCAACTGTTGACATGGAACTAATTTTGACCAAACGATAATCGTAGGCATTTCTGGCGGCGCCCAAAACCTCGGAAACTTCGGACTTCGACTTGTCAGACCCAACTAACACAGTTTATTGCCTCCGAGTTAACACAGCACGCCGTCAAATGTCAATCCCCAAAGGGCTAACACTCCTCCAACCTGGACTGGAAACCTCCGGTCGTAGGTTATCTCCCGAATACCGTCAATATCGTAACAAGAGACCACTCTTCTACCTCCCCAAAAGCCTGACCTACGCGGATCTCAAGTGGCACCAACTGACTCACCGCCTCTAACGACCTCGGAAATTGGTTTCCAAGCGTTCTCTATCCGCAATGGTTCTCCTGTCAAAAAATTATACACGTATGTAATTCCTATATGGTCTGATCTCTCATCAGGAGGATCCGGATCGGACAATTCAAAAGCTCGCCATCTCGAAAGACGAAGAACCGCAGAACTTGGTCCATGTCGTAAAACGCGTAAGCAGAAATCAAGAACTTAATCCTTCGAAGCTGCTGTCCCTCGCCTTCGATATTTCCCTGACTCCTTTCCAGCGCGAGGATTTGCTCATGCTCAGCGCTCGTGAACGCAACGAAGTGCCGCCAGGAACGAGCGAGAGTTCCTTTTCCGCGTGTGGCGCGATGCCCGGTGTTTGAGTGTGCGCGTATATTGCATTATCTTAAGAGCCCTTTGATGCGTGCTTCAGGTACTTGTTTTACAGCTCCAGGGCCGTAAAGCGTTTGGAGAGATGCGATTTCTACATTGCTTCTGCCGAATAGCCAACCCCTTGAAACTTGCTTTTCGTTGTTCGCATTCGCGGATCTTGCGGGGAAGTGTCATCAGACAATTTCATGCAACACATAAGAGAAGAAACTCGAATCTGGTTAGTGAGTCAAAGTTATTTATACGATGGTATCACCTCGGTTGCTGGACCGCGATATGACACCTGATAATGATAGACTTGTGACTTGACTAATTACCCGCTTGACCCACCGCCCACATTCCATTACTCAGCTCCTCTTGGTCCACACATAAACCCAGAGTGAGTCGGAGATAAAAGGCGAAGGTTACTTAACGTTGTCAGATTCAAGCTCTCAACGTTCAGCTCGCGTAAAAAAACGGGGATGGGAGCGGAAATATCCATGGCGATGATGCGTACCCCTGTCAGAATTCACCGTCGCTGTCCAACTATTACCCACCCCCTCGCACTACGAAGCGTAGAGCACAAATGACTAGCGGATCAGGCTGTTATAAGGTAACTCCGAAAGTTAGTAGCTTTGTGTCAAGACACCGAAGGCGACCTGTGCGTTTAGCCTGGTGCAGAACGTAGAGAAATTGAACAGATAGAAATCTTGGGAAGGGAATCTTCGGGTGCAGAGCGTTGAGCTTATGATCATCAAAGACATTTGGATCACCCTATAAGATAAAAAGAGCCTAAGTAAGATGGACAAAGATGAAGCGCCTCCATCAGAACTGTTCAGGCGTAGATTACGCTCGCGAAGAACCCAACTCGAGTCACACGACAACCAACGGACAAAGTACAACGTCAAAGGTAGCCTTGAGCTTGGCCTTGGCACAGACTCGAGTTACCGATGCGCTCAAAGTGCCGGTTACTTATTACTTCAATAAGTATCGAACCTTACTTGATTGCTGTGGTTTTCAAAGCATGTGCTCATAGAGGGCTTACAGAAGTGTGATGCCGGGATGTCCTATACGATACCAGGTCCTAGAACACAGCGCCGCGGTGTTTGAAATCCTATGAGATCACAGCCTCGTTGAGTAGCCATTGATTCTGGCCAAAGCTTCGCCGGGTGGATCATGATGAACAGGTGCACACATTGTATTCGACGTTCGCCGCGCTCTAAGGATCTCAGCAGGTGACATCCTTGTTCCAGTCTTGCTTCGTCCAGTTGAGTTTGTCCAGGGCTGCGGTAGAAATGGCTCATAACCATGGGATCACAGCTGCATGTATGGGTTACCGGTATTCCTAGGCAATGGCGACACTTGTAAGATTATCGCAGTTACGAGTAACGGCACAAGTCATCAATCATTGAATATTAATTATTAATCATGTCTATGAGCATCGGGCATCCAGTCAGTCAATCCCGGCAGGCATTGAAAGCTTAGTCGTAAATATTAGTCGTCCAGTAATTTGGACGTATGAATGACTATTGATTTGGGCTCATGGTAACCTTGAGCCTGAGCTGAAGGGATAACTTACTTGATCGAAATGATTAGATTAATTAAACACCTTGATATATCATCAATTGGTCAATTGTCAGCCATCATCCATTTTCAGCTCTCTCGGTGTCAGATGGGTTCTTGGCACTGGGTTCCTCCGTATCATCTGTCGAAGTTATTTAAGTATTGATATGTCTTCTCATTGTAGTCTTACAATAGATCACTGAGGCACTGCCTGAGGGATATGTATAACACAGGATAGGTTCAATAGATGGGCGGGGCTTGGAGTTAATTTGTCCGTGCATGAGGACAGGATCAGTGACATGAATGCGATGCATATCACTGCCCGCATATCCCATTAGCATTAGCCTCAATTCATGAGGGAATTGATATAGGGTCGGTTATTCTTGGATTACTCATATCTGATGCCACGGCAGCCGGCAAGAGTCAGTGCACACCGCGAGGTTACCCTCTCAGTCCTTATCTTAGCTTGTGGCCCTTCAACTCTCAAGATAGTGACATCCTGAAAGCAACATGATAGGTCTATTACTGAGAACACCCCACAACCACATGCACGGCGAATGTACATCAATCATCGCAAGTCGAAAATCTGCCAATCTTAAGGACCTTCTCTACCAGAAGATCGGTGCCAAACTACGATAGTCTCATCTCGAAATACATACACCTGGATTCGTCGAACCCTTGTACTCGGGCAGTTGGACACTCATGAAATGATTCGGACAAACGTGTGGCAAGATTGCCCTAATCCAACCCGAGCTCCTTCCAAGTCCACTGGGCATGAATGGCACACGATCAGGTTACTTATCATCACCTCCCAACCAGGTCAGGCACAAGTGACGAACTCGGGACTCGGACGCAGCCCTCCAACCCTCTCCTCACCAAAACAGATCCCGACGCGACCCTAGGGCCCTAACACCCGTCTGCAATTTTTGGTGGATTTTTCCTGGCGATGCGCGCTCCTCACGATGCCAAGTTCGCCAAGCATCGAGCGGGGCCTTTCAGATCGCCGTCAATCAAATCTATTGTCGAGGTCCCGGCCGCCGGAGTCGACGAACGGGGCATTTGTTTCGAATGGGATTAATGACGATTGTGTTATAAAGACTATGATCAAGAGGTCTCGGGAACTCTTTTGGCTTTTGGCAACTCGAGTTGTATTATTCCAAATGGGGGCTCTATAAGTAATGCTGTTGTTAGTCGTCTCATCGTAACCTTGAGCCTGGAGAAACCCCAACGGGAATACAAGACTTTTGGTATTTTTACCGTTGTTTCCTGAGTCCATTAATCGCATGGGCGTTGGTGGTGCTCCATGACACAGCTCTGACCCTTCCAAGTACTCGGGTGCCCCTACGCTGTGGACATCTTGATGTATTTTAAGCCCATCCCGACTCCATGGTCAGACGAACAAAGGACAGGAAGCAGAAAGGGGAAAGGCGGACCTAGACCATGCTCATACTGCACGACGTAAGACAAGTGTTCTTCGATCATGATCATTTATAACCACAGCATTAACAACTCAGTGAAGACCTTGCTGTAGACCTCCGCCACCTCGATCATGAACTTATGTTCAAAACAGGGAAACGTCGTTCCATGACTTCGAGCCACAGCGCGGACATGATCTTTCACATTTCCGAAAACAACCAGTGTACCTCCCAATCCCCATCCGGCTTTCGAACCTGGAGGATCCAATTGAGGCTACGATCACAATGATAGTCGAGGCATTATGTCTTAAGAGCGGCGAATACATATGAGTCAAGCGTCCGATCGGCTCACCGCCAAATCGGCCCATACACCAAATGTGTAGACCCTTTCCCTTCTTCGCTGCGTTATTCATGGATCGGAAGGACGAGAGATGGTTAATAATTGGAACATGTGAGCCAATTTCATTACATAGGAACCGGGTTGACCAGAAAACGGGAGCACTCGGGTGAACTAGTTTAATCTATAATGGTATTGGATCTATATACATACACAGCATTGTACGGTGCCAAACATCATAGGCCCTCTAAGTTCTGGCCGACGAATAGCACCAACAGTGGGAGAATACCCAGAAGTCCTATAAGCTCGGGGCAGAGCGCGGGAAAGGGAAGCAGATGAGAACCAAAGAAGACAACAGAATTCGAAGCGAGAACAGAAGCCAAGGGGTGGGGAGTATAGGAATGAAGGGGAGTTAATAATGGCTATGTGTGCTAGTGCATCTGGGCCGATCCCAAAAGGAAATGGATTCTTCCAGACGGACCAGGTGACATATGGTTACCTGCAGGTAGATGCATGCCAGTGCTAATGACTGGGTCAGGAGCACAGTGGTGTCCGTGGAAAAAAAGTGATGTAGTGTGTACAATATAGATAACAGACACAGTCACAAGCGGCTAAATAAAATGAAGCACAGGATCATGGATGCTGGAGAGTGGTGTGGGTGACGATGGGATGACAATAGCAATGATGGAGGATAGGCTGGGTAGGGATAATATAGCAATGCAGATACCAAAAAGCAAGAGCACAACAAAGTAGGATGCAAGAAGGTGGCGAGCCGAAATCGAAGGTCGAAGACAGGACAGATGCGATTATCACCAGGTCATTGGGGTAAAACGGGCGAAGCGGACATGAGGGAGGTAAGGGAGACACGGGCCGGAATAGGCAGCTGGACAGGGATCTATGTTCGTACAATTACACGCTTGGTATGTTTCCCAGCCCGTCTCCGTTCCGCATAAGGCATTGGTCTTCGCCAGCTTTCATCGTCATATTCCTCATGCTGATACTCCGGCTTTGGAGGAGAAGGACCTGATTGAGTGGGATCTTGAGGAGGTGTACGTAAACCAGGACTGGGTTGATGTAGCATTGGCGGATGGAGATTGGGCGGATGCTGTGGAGGTGGTGGCGGATGAGAGGTTATCGGGAAGAGCGGTGTGACAGGTACGGCACCCCTCGGTGGGGGCCTTGAACCTGAATGAGGAAACAACTGAGGAGGTGCGGCATTCGAGGACAATGGTGATTGATGGGGGCCGGGCTGTCCTGGAATTTGAGTCCAAGAGCGGGACGACGAGCCCGCCTTGGCCTTGGGTTCGGCGTCAACGGCACCAGAGGGGATATCAACTTCGACGCGAACTCGGATAATTTCCTTTCCTGCTTGGGCAAAGAATGCGCGTTCTTGTCTTTGGAAGAAGCCAGATGTCGGGCCACCGCGTGCTTCAGGCCCACATTCCGGGGCCGGGGCGGGGAAGAGGGCCATGAGCTCGTGGCCGGTGGGTGGAGCTGGAAAACGGGAACGTGACTGCACGTCAGATGACTGTGTCAAGTCAACATCTGGGGTGAGGGTTAGCACATGAAAAAACAGGTTGGATAAATGTGCAGACCTCGGATAGAAGATGGAGACAACGGCCGCCTTGAGCGGCTATTAGTAGGAGAAGAAGTGGGATGAAGGGAAGACCTGTAGCGGGGGCTGTGATCGCCGGGCGGAGTAGCGGAGGATGTGGGGGAAGGGGAGGGGTCGCTGTCCACGGGACGGAGGTGAAAGGTGGCCATGGGGAGGTAGGTGAGGAAAAGACGAGTCGTTGAATTATATATATAAATGGAATATTGAGATCAAGATTGCTATCTCCGTACATCTGCCGTACTCAGGCTCTCAGACTGCCTTACGTGCTTCACTACGGCAACTGATCATGTCTGCCCCGTCAGGGTTCTATTTCAGCCCACCGCGCCTCATGCCTCCGAGATCTTGACAGAACCGCTCAGATGGGAAGCTTACATGCCTCTATTCCCATCACCCCTCCTTTGCAACCTGCCCTGTCCACCCCACTCGATCAGATCTGCCCATACTCCCTCAATTTTCTCACTCCCCCGATATGGTCGACTTTCTCCTCCCTTTTATCAATCTCGTTGTTCCGACACCCTTCTCATCTTGTCACCCGTCCTCCTCAAAACCTACTGCGCATGACATATCCGTCCATTACATGGCCTCCAACCGACTGTCATTAATGTCATCAAGTCAAGCCACTATTATTTTCACATTGACGCTCACCACTTCCTCATTCATGTCGTCTTCATCATATTAGCCTTGTCAAATGCTACATAGGTGAAATTTCATCAATAATGTCATCGAGTTGCCTGTCGCTAAGCGCCGTCGGCATCGCCGATACGATATCTTGGCGAAGTCATCGTAGACATAGCGATTGCGCAGCACAGCGTTCACGATATACATTCAGCAGCTTCTTGAAGTCTGATCACGGTCATGTTCATATTATGTGCGGAGCGCATCATTACCGCTCTCACAACCCCACGTCGTAGCAACCTGATGCTCCCTGGGCCATTCAGTCCGGTGTGTATATTCTTGTTGCTTCTCATTTCTATACATCTTCGGCTGGGTCCAGGCTAGTATCGCCGTTGCCTGTCCTTGTGATGTTACGCGGGGTGATCTGTGCCTGCATACTGAAAACTTCGAGACACCTGACTAAGTCATAAGTTTGCCTTCTCTTCCAGATGAAAGAAGCCTAGGAGAGAAGCATCAAACATCGGTGGTGGAAATAATCAATAGCCGGGAGACTATGTGTCAATTCATAACGCCAGCAAGTGACCCATAACATGTATAACAGATACTATCTTTAACTTCGACTTAACCGAGAACCGAGGGAACCGTCTCATTCCGCGCCAAGATGCTGCTTTTCTTACATCATCATTTCAATTCGGTGTCGACATTGTTTGCGTCTTGACATTGGCACCTATTGGCACCAGACCCGCACAACACCACAAATTTACCATTCTTCCTCGAACCGATCATGTTGCATTCTTCTGTGGCTAACTATGAGACTTGGCGGATGATGGTGGCCGGTGCTAACTGTAACAAGGTCAATTTGCAATTGTAAACGAACTCAAATTACTCGCCTGAATATTTCACACCCGCCACCTACTGTTGGCACCTCTCTGCATGATATGTGATGTACACAATACCCTATTTTTATCTCTGATATGATGGATCCAGGACATTACAAAGTGTTACTACACTATGCGGTCTTCCGTCTCCCAAGGCAGTCCACAGCCCCCATCCATCACTCAGTAACCGGCGTCTATCAAAATTGATAGTCGGACCTCGAAAATATAACGAAACACGTCAGACACTTCATCGACCTCATCGATCAATGACTTATGTATGCTCATTTGACCAACTGAGAAATCACTCGCATATAAGTATTTGAAAGCCGTCAAGTGCGGGTTACAAGTATGATCAAACAGGGCTATTTTCCATCAGACACTCGGCGTTCAGACCCCCGCATCATACGATCCTTCCCTCCTGATCCCAGACACCGGGATTGTGGCGATTGAAGTGGTTAGGATCGAGAGCAGCCTGGGACACAAACAACTAAGTGACTGCATCCAACACCGGTTATCACTCGGCCAACAGCGTTTCCAGCAGTAATAACGCAGGCTGTGAAGGATATAATAGCCATAGAATAGAACAGCGCTTTGAAATCTTCCCATGACTCCCATGACCACCATTTCTCTTATATATTCCCCCGAGATCACCAGTCTAGGCCCAGGGTCGAAACCGGGCCCATTTCATTTCGAGCGAGGTACAACGAATCAGCAGCTCTCCCTGCTCATCGTTCTATACATAGCATGACGCAAACACCAACCGAGGTATCTCACCCCATCCTTTTTCATGACATGAAGCTCTTCATGGGGATGTCAGCTTTTGTTCTCCGGAAGCTTTAGCCGCAGCACGTTCATCTCCTTCGAGTCTTCTCCAAGTAATCTCCAAGGGACGCGCTAACCATTTACATGAATAGTACGTGATCCCGTTGGATCATGGGTCTCGGGATCGCAGAGGGCCTTCGTTGACTTTTTAATGCTCCGGCACCGGGCGAAGGTTGTTAGAACTACTTCTGGTTGTACATGCGCTACGCTCATTTTTGGATGGAAGGACGGAGGGAAATTTTCATAGAATGTAATTTCCCTAAGATGAGGTACGTACATACACAGTTTACTTGGGCTTATGAGCCATCGAGCGCCGTTCATATTCTGCTGTACCTTGCATGCTCATCGCTGCGAGCGATCAACATCCGATCATTGTCCGATATTTGTTCAATGGGTCCAACGATCAATTCAGTGAACTCGGCCGCGTGTGCGCTGCGGGCTCTCCAAGGCTCTTGATCGATCAAATACCTATTAAAACAGTCAATTCTTCTTAATACCGCCACGGTTCGCTATAAGCCACGGTTAGATATGGCTTCTGACATAATCCATAATACTCCTGAGGTGCCGTACCTCACGCCATTAAATGGTTAAATTCTTTTCGAGTTGATTTTCATTACATATATAGCTAAGCCCTTGACCGCGATAGGAGTCAGATATCCAAAACGGGAGGAGAACGGCGCCTGCGGAGGGCGCTATACGCACGATGTACGGATAGAGGAATGAACATCTTTTCAGTTTGTTCGAAGCTCGGGCTTCAGCGCAGGGTAATATTTGCGCAATGGAGCGTTCATTTAAACTCGGAGATGATGAGCGGTTTCCGGTAGTGAATTCTATTGGATGGAATACACTTTTTACAACTGGCGACTTCTGAGTTCGTTGCGCTCACTAAAAGTAGTTACCAAGCTTGTGACGGAGCCGCCACGACTCTTCTCACTGGATCCGGTGGGCTTCTGCTTGATACGAACACTTAGGCGTTTTTGAGGGCGCCTTCTCACGTCTTTTCCATGCCTTCTATGCATAAGTATTGCGTTAGCGGCAGTAATCTGCAAGGCTAGCACAAACCCAAATGTCGTAGTGGAAATGGATGGAAGGCTTGACAACAAGAAGTTGGCGGACTGGGATTAATCTCCTACGAAAAGTTGGTCTCAAAGACAAAACACTGAAATAAAATTCTCTCTTGGAGACAAGAGCCGGGTTCCTCGTGCAACGGTGTGGGAGAAAGTGTGGCCTATGTAAAACCGTTGCGGAGGATTGCGTTGACAGAAAAGTGGAGTGAGTACTCACGAAGAGGACGCTAACGCTCCTGAAGCGTCCTTTTTGCCAAGACTTTCGCAACCATTGGCAATTTGGGGAAGAACTGATAAAAATCTCCCCATGATTCTCCTCAGCGAAGATGTAATTGTGACTTCTTTCTTTCACGAATGCAGGGTCGACCGTGGTATCTAACTCCAGGTAGACGGTCGGAGGGTTCAAAGTTACCGCAAGCGCAGTGTAGGGCGCCGAGGGGAAGCCATATTGAAGTCCAAATGATAACCGCTCACTCTCATTGGATCTTTGAGCCCCCCAATGAACCATTGGCATGTGCTTTCGCGGGAAAGTCTCTGACGATGATTACGGGTCCGGTATAGCGACCCAATGGAGCTGAGGGCTTCATAGGGTGGCGTTGGGTATTATCTAGTATTACTTGCCGAATATACCGATAGTCTTCTGTGGCAATCCCAGATAACCAGGAAGCTAATGATTCGATGACGTGACCAACCTGCGAAGTCCTGACGCGTTAAGCACGTCGCTACTTCCCTCCCTAAATTAGGACCATTCTCACCGCCAGATGCCGCAAAGAAGTTTCGGGCCCTTATCAGAAGAAAAACTAATTCACATCGTGTGCAATAGCTTCGTGTCCCTTTCTGGATGACCGGGGCTTGGATTTGACCTCGCGAACATTACTACGGTTAAAATCGACCCCAATATACAGAAACTTTAGCCACTGGAATCGGAATTGTCCGATTGAGGCTTGAGTGAATGGGTTGCCGTTGCGCTCCGACATTCTAAAGGTCTCTTCATGTTTCAGATGGGAAGAACCTTTGGGGGTTCAAGGAGTCTGGCCAGTGGCTGTTTGTAAGGCGTTGCGATGCTATGACTGCTTAGTCGTCACTGATTCACTGGCACACCATAGTGGCAACTGAAGAGAATTCATACTCCAATAAACGTTCAACATGCTGAGGGAACCTGCTTGATTTCGGGCTTGTATCATGGCCTTCTAGAAAGGGTTACAAGCCGGGGCCATGATCTGTTAAAGGCTGTTTGGATCCGTGGTTTCGAGCTCAAGGAATCAAGGGGACTGCTCACTGCTTCTGTGACAGTCTCACGGCACTACGTCGATTGCAGACTCAGCGAATCCGATTTGTCTATCACCTCACCCCCTTTAATACTACGCAGTAAGCCGCTATTTTTCCACCTCCTTGTCCCTCGAGGACATGCCTAACCAGCTGACACCCTCCGTGATTACGACTAAAGCTCTGCTCGCCTCATGGAGTAGCAAAAAGAGAGCCTTCCCATCAACAACGCAAGCACATGGACCAGAGAATTTGGATGAAGAATTTAAAACCTCCGTAGTTTACGCCGAGCCTCCAATTGTATCACAGATGACCATACTACTCACTTCTCATGCAAGGGAATTTCATACAATCCCAAGCGAAACCAATAGTCACCTTACCTCGACAATACAGTCTATCCTCCTTTATTCACTCATGCCGGGAATTCAAACAGCAACGGAAGACCATGCTTTCTCCGAGAGCACTCACTACTGAATAGCTGGGATCATTGCGCGGAGCTTCTGTTAACTAAACATCTTCCAGGGCTTGACTTACCACGATCAGGATCGAACCGCAACACACCACCCAAGTCGTACCAATTTAGCAACGAAACCCACTCAGTCGGCCAGAAGCCAGGACTAGCAGTCATTGCTCGTCAGAAGCATGGAATCGAATACGAAGTTGATGCCTGAGGCGATGCCCCCCGTGCGTCACGGCGATCGTTTCTTCCCTTTCAGCTTCACCCGTGCGGACCCGTATTCGGCAAATGTTCTCTGACGGCCCCCTTTTCCGGAGGGTTCTCTGGTTGATGTCAACCCCGATTAAGACAGTAATATGACATGAGGTGTGGAGGGGCTCGGCCTTGATGTGTCCTTATGACCGTCACTGCTTTGGTCTGCAGACCTACCGCGAGCTCATCTCCAAGTGGTTCCTAGCACGCCACTGTGCTGCTAACTAGTCTGGGTCCCCTGATGCCGCATTCGGAAGCACGTTATCCAGATCGCCAGTACTAATGGAGTGGTCAATGTCGCGTATCACCAATGTTCACCGCAGTGGCCTTTATGTCCTTGGACTTTGTCTGGGTAAATTGATTTACCCAATGTACCTGCTGACCCTTTTCGACTCAAGTGAGATTTCCTTGTTGGAAACTGATCGGTTGTAGGTCCGTATATATATCGATCACATATCGCGACACCCATTCAAACCGCTATTTTGGTGATCTTAATGACATCGCCAAGAACAATTATGGGCTACCGTGATCGGCAAGTAACTCGCAAAACTCCCGAGTCGAGACAGCCTTCGAGCTTTACCTGACGGGCTCATGTTTGTGCAGGATTTGTCAACTATCTCCGATAGAACCACTACATGCCCCGTGCACGGCACATCTCCGCGACACGTCAGAACATATGAAGGGAATATTGCGGGGAAGGTCTTGATTACGACTACACTTTGCTCGGGGTTCCGAGGAGTCGTCCCTGATCTGTCTTATTCGGACAAGACACTGAGCGGACCACAAGGAGTTAGGAAAAAATAGAACAAGGCGCCGACGAAACATTCGGGAATCAGACATCTTCAGCCAGCCACAAGAATGAGCTGAAGTGATACTACGACAGATATTCGGCAGGTTGTTCCAAATAAAAGGGAAAAAACAGTCATTTTTATTGCTTCTTCGTAAACTTCCATCACTATTCCACCTAGATCCCTAAAAACCGTTACAAATAAAAAAGGAAATAAACAAGAAGATCGAAAGGGGTAAATAAGCCAATAAGACTCGGGATTTGGGTATAAATACGAATGAAGTCCCTAGGGAATGAGATCATGAATCTGGTATCTGTGCGCTTTCTCCCATAGATGAAGGAACGCTAGAAACACTCCCTATAGTTGCCGTGTAATAGGTAGTGGGGACGGTGCTGGCACGAGATGAATGACTTCCTAGTGTTTCGTTAGGTTGAGGCGCGGGTGGATGGAAAATCTGAGCCAATGGACTAGGTGATGGAGGGCTGTTTCGTTTCTCGCCTACCCTAATAAGTTCCCCAACCTCACTAGTGGCTCCCACTCCATTAACAGCATTGCCTGTCCCATTTAGACTTCCAATCATATCAGAAGCACGCTTGGATAAACTGTTCGCCCGACTTGGTGTTTCACTGCCTGGCGGGGAAAAGGAAATCCGCGTCGGAGGCCGACTATTTCCTGTTCCCGCAAAACGGTCTATGACGCTCCCACTATACACGCTCGAGCCTCGATTCGTGCTAGAAACTTCTCGAGAGCCCATACTCTCAATTGTTGGCATGCGGCGAATGAATCCATTGAGAATTGGGACGGACTCTTCTGGGGGGTATGGCTGACCGAATTCATTATAGCCAATGCTGGGTGGAATGGGTGGTGGGTAAAAATCGTACGGTTGCTCGTTTGAAGTTGGCTGAGAGCTTGAAGAAGAATCGGATGAGTTGTCCGAGCGCGCGAATGCTACAGCCTGATCAGTTTCGCGGGTGATTTGGGAAACCACGGAGCGGAAGCGATCGACAATTCCGGTTGGCTCGCGATCAGTGTCGGAACCAAGATCGATGGAGGGTGGAAGGGGCATATTAGAGTCCGACGAAGCATTAGTAGAGGCACCGGAACGCGAGAGATGCAAGGTAGATTTTTTAGATGGAGAGTGGGAAACTATGGTCGATCGGGAGGTCTGTTGATGCAAGGTAGCGGCTAGAGAGTGGGAAGAAACTTGGGCGGTTTGCGGGGGTATCGTTGTTTGAACGGATTCAGAACGTCTATGCCGGTTTAGACGTTTCGGGTTAACCCATTTTGCTGGTCTACGCGTCCGTTCATAAGCAATGAGGAAGGCGTAGTAGAGGACCTATAAGAATGTGAGCACCCGCAATCAAATGAAGGTTCTCGAGAGTCTCACAATTAGGACGGCTGTAATTCCTAGTCGAGCGGCGGACAGTGCCATCCAGGCGCCCCATCCATAAGGCCTGGAACAGGGTTGCTTCGAAGCGGACCAGACAACGTCAACATCGATGTGGCAGCGTTTCTCTGTCGAGAGCTCCTGATCAGAACGACGACGCCAAAGGAAGAGCATGACCATATTGACAATGGCAGGTGCTATAAGCGTCAAAGAAGAAAGACATAATGAGGACATGGTTGTGAATGTAAGAAGCCGAAGGGGAACTGAGTACATGAGCAGATGTAGCTTGAAGAAGTTGAATATCGCGGCTGTCGCCAGGAAAGCGAATGAAATCCCGGCGCATGTCCCAAGCGCCAATGATACGAACTGTCCTTCTAACGAGTTATATGTTGTGAATGCTATGAAATATCGCGCAGCATTGTAAACGGCCCAGCCCCCTTTTCGGCCATAAGCGGAAATGAATTGAACGGGATTCAATAGGATACGTACCAAATATCAATTCCAAAGCCCGCATGAGAAGTCGTAAACGCCTAAGCCGTTTTCTGAGCGTCCTTTCCCAGAAATTCTTCTTCTCCCGCAGCGTAGGCGGATCCCCAAGTAGCGTCGGGTTTGGGCCCCATTCTAATGGGCCGGGTTCATCGACTAAGGTGGGTTGTCTCGAGAAGAGATCAATGTATGCGAGAGAGTCTGGTGTTGTCGGATGTAGAAGGGGTTCAGTTGGGTGTGAACATTCAGAAGGGCTGGCATGCAGCGTTGTCCCAGAGACGGTAGATATATTTCTTGAATGAGGAAATGGTGACGACCTAGAATTTTCCGAAGGTTCAGGTGTAAAGACTACATTGTGGAGGTAAAGTGCGGCCATCTGATACTGTGCCCCAGAGCACAGTTAAAGTTCGTGAAAGGGGACTTCGTAGCTTCCGTTGAGGGTTCGTGATGGAGCGTGAAGGAGTCGTTGGGAGGCTTGGGAAGGGTAATACTCCAGTTTACAGGGAGTATGACGCTGCGAGGTGTGTTGTGGTGGAGAGCAGCAGCAGCAGCAGCGGGACCGAGCCTTCCTGGTCGTGAAGTCGTCAAACGTCAATCAGTCGATGCCACAAGCAAGTTGAACATTCGACTTGGCATTTGGCGCAACTGCCTTTCTTGATATTTGCTTTTGTTGTTCAATCACCTTTGAACCTCCCTGAGCGTCTTCCTTGCTTCCTTCTTTCTCCAACTCCCGACCATGTCATATCCTCTGGTCCGCAAATCCAAGCTCTCCTTGTTGCAGCACTGCGTATAAGTATACTAGTGAGCCGACGCTCCAGGAATAGCTTTGTGTACCTGAATTGTGAAGTCTCGCTCGGAGCTTGACTGATTGATCGGCTCTTGACTGGTCTCCGCGATTGACCTATATATCCATCTCTCAAGCAAGTACACTTATCAGATTATTTGTGTGTGCGACAGTCGGAGATTTTCAGAGAACATAGGCTCAGTCTTCGTGCTCTCTTGGGGACATAGGGACTTACTTCGCCCCAAGCTACCTCCGGAGAACTCTCCATCCCTTCATGCCAGCATATTCTCAAAGTATCGTTCCTTATGACCGCCGGTGAAATGGATGCACACTAGAGCAGGCTTAATACCCGCCCATATATATGGGTCTTCCTTTTTGTGTCTAGATCAAACCCAGGTTCAGCGCAGGTCCTAACGAGCTGTTTTCTTTTCATGCCCTCTCGCCTCCCCTTGTATCAACTTCTCGCCAAGCCAGGATGTCACCCGTTATCGGAGCACTTTGCGACCACTGGCGGCGATTGTGCGACTGAGTTCCAAGGGTCGAAAGTGAATGTAAAGTACGCGTCTACAATGAGATAGAAGACATGTTCACTCGATGCCCAAAACATTTGCCCTCTGCAGCAGCGACAGTCGCGCGAGTGGTCATAATATCTTCTTGTCATCGAATACCAACACTTCTCGGCCCCATGTTTCCGTAATTAGAGGGTCTGGACAACCGGCTCCTCAGAGGTTGGCCGAAACGACAAGATCCAACGGCATAGGGAGATCACTTCAACCCTCTCAGCAGAGAACGGCGGTTCGCGCTCGGGAAGCACCCGTGGCAATTTGCGTCTTACAGGGTCCGTCGGCCCCTTTATCACTCTTTATGGCATTGGCTTGTGCGTCGCCAATGGTCATGCTGCGTGGTGTACGCGGGATCGTGAGACCCTGAGCGTCATGAGAACTTCCTTCTGCGATGATCGTCAAACAGTGCATCACTTGTCGCTTTCTGGATACTTATCTAGGACAGGGATGCTCCCGTAACTTGTATGCCTTCAGGTTCAAAGGTTTCATTCCCCCCTCGGGAGAACCCACTCGGGAGAAAACAGGGCTGGGTCGGTTATGGGCCCCTACCAGGGATTTGAAGATTCAACCTAGATTCGACGATCATTCCGCGTTTCTTCATGATGTGCCCCGGAACAGGAAACTGTCCGGATGAGGATGACGTCGTTCATACTCGCAGTTCAAAGTCGTCATAGGTTTACTCGCGAAGCATATGATCCTTGTCAAGCTTCCCTCATGCGGGATGACCGCATACATTGTCTTATGACAGTATGTGACAGCACTTATCATCTTCTTTTCCTTCTCACATCCCAGGAATCTTTGCCCTACTTTCTGATAAGGGGGAGGAGGGGATGGGAGTTTATGGAACAGTCCGGGTGTCCGTGTTCATTGAAGAATCCATGTTCAGTCGTAGCGGTTTTTATGGGTATGCTGGCAATAAGACGATAATAGTACACAAATGGAGAGCCTCCAACCAGGCGGTGCCAGCTAGTTATTGGGGGAATATATTGATCGGTGATTCATGGGAACCTCGACAATAACGAAACGCCGTCGATATCGAACATCAAGGTCCGAGATAACTAGAACAAGCGTCTGACGGGGAGTTCCAGCAAGATGAAGTGCTTCCGAGCAGATATGCTTTTCTTTCGGATTCGCAAAACGTCAGGTGCCGATGACACACTCAGAAGCCAGCTCTGGTTGGGCAGTGGTTGCGTGAGAGGATATCCGTTGATAACGCTGCGGCCAATTAGGTGGACAAATGACGACATTGTTGGTCATTACCAAGTTATGCAGAGCACAGAAGCCCAACGATCGCGGAGGACTTCGGGTCGATCAGTTCACATAGCAAGAAAGACCATTCATTGTGTCATTCCGGTACTTTTATGACTATGACGTCTGTACGATCGTTGTTCAACACATCTGTGGATCGTCGTGACGCGGAAATGGAAAGAACTCGCTGTGCAGTGGTGGACCGAGAGACCGGAAGAAGGCGAATACCGAAGACGAATGAGAGTAGTTGCGAGTTGGGAGGTAGCGTAGCGGTCCGATAACTCATACGAAGGACGGCCTTCCACATTACAATAGGGAAGTCATAGGCAGAATGATCTAAGTCCCACGTTGCCTCATCGCCCGACCACGGAACGTGGGTCCGGCTGAGCAAGTCATGGGACAGAACCGGATGAACATGCAGAAAGCAAAAGTTTTTTAGTAATGGGCCTGCTTTGCATAACTAAGTGGATTGGCGGATGAGAGGAAGAGCAACAGTCTCACCTGCATTACTGCGATCCTGTCAAACCCTTACTCAGCATAGATCGTTTTTTCTTGCTTTTCTTCTTGCCATCGTCGCCCGGGTCACTCGAGTTCCGTAGCCTCTTTTTCCTTGCACCATCGATGATATCATGCGGCACAATTTTGGTAGAGTTTCCTCCGGACCCAGAGTCAGGCCCAGTCTTCCGTGAAGCAGGCTCGTCGACGCCCGCAGGTTTGAGGAAGCATGTTGAAGCCATATTCCCCTGTTGCTGTTGTTGTTTCTCCTTTTGTTTCTGTTTCCGCTTCTGTTTTGACTGCTCTTCAGCCGTCGCCTCGTCGATTTCGTTTCCTTCTTTATCTCCCACTGCATCCCCCGCAGACCGTAGATCAGTGCCCACACCGTTTAAAGAATCAAATATAGCTTCTTTCGCGCTCTTCCGCTTAGCTCCTGTAATCGATTTTTGCCCATCCTTAGTTGGTCGATCAAACGTGTCGAAGCCCTTGAGATTACTGCCAAAAGCCGACGATATAGCCCTTGGTTTCGCATGGACCTTGAACTTGCGTCCTCTGGTCAGGTGTTCATCTTGCTTAGGCGTTTGTGTGGAGGAAGGTATCGTATCGCCATTAGCATCGGTATCAAGTCCCTCGCCATCAACGAGTTCGCCATCATTATCGTTCGTCTGAAGCCACACGAAAATACAACCAAGTTAGCTGAGACCCGCGTGGGAGAAGTTGGGAAAAATGACTTGTTGTTTTGGCAGTTGCGACTGGGGATGGGAAACATCCTGGCCCTTTTTATCGAACATGCGCCGTCCGAGAGGTTTTGCTACATGGCTCGTTGTATCCTCGTGCTCGGAAGAGAAGAGGAACGGTAGGTATGAAGACTCGTACACTACAGAGTCGCTGAGCAATGGTCAGAGTATGAACACACCAGGTATGAGTGGCTACGTACTCCTGTCGTGTTCCTGGTCCAATTCCCCATGCCTCCTTGACATCTTGTCCCACCTCCCACTTGCCTTCGTCCTTGATCTCCGCACGCTCGAGTTCTACTTCTTGCAGCTGCTGCCGGCGTAATGCATTTTGCATAAAACGGAGACTCAGCGTTCCAGTGCTCAGAGTTTTGTTTGACATGATATGAGTTTCGGAAAAAAATAGGAGGTGAGGTGGGAATGTAGGCTTGGATAATTGATGGGAATCTTGTCATCAGAAGTAAAAGAACCACTGACGGGGATCGAACCCGCAACCTTTGCCTTACATAACTGATTACTCAGTTCCATAGGAAAGCAACGCACTACCATTGTGCTACAGTGGCTTGAGTGATGGCTCATATCTCTAATATCCGTCAGCAATGATCCAGCCACTAGTTAGTCATCCTACACCAGAGACGAATCCGAATAAAAAAGTCTCGCTGAGGGTACCATGGATTTTGAATGCGTGAATGAATGCGTGGGAATTGTATTGGGTCTTCAATTCAGCTATCATCCATGATACCCTCCATGGGGCTTTTTCCAGTACTACGTGCCCAATGTGCAGGTCGAAATAGACTGAACTGTGGTAACTAAAACGTGTACGGGTGTTAAGACCTGCGAGGGAATGAGAATATCACACTTATAACAAGAACATGTTTGAATGCTTGTTACCCAGACAAGCATCGATGATGATTTCAGGTCGTTCCACTTCCCTTCCCCTAAAAAGAAGGGTGAACAACAGGCAATCCAATCCGCCGGAGACGATGATGCTAAAGACGCACACAATGGATGATACGAACAAGAGAGAATAATGACAGTCAGAAGGTCGCCGCTGAAGCCGCAGGATACCTGTCAAAGAAAGACAACAGAAGTTTTGGGGGTGGGCATGAAGCTCCAGATTCGCAGGATGGATAGAAAAACGGCTAGCTCATGACTCCAGGTTCATCAATCCAGTCGTTGGGTGCTCGTAATGACTATTAAATAGCCGTTTTGGTCAGAGACGCAGGTGATTGACCCAATTTCCCGAAAAAAATCACACGCCAAGCCGGTTGGTCGGTTTTCGCAAAGCATACAGACCCCGTTCATTGGGAATGGCACCAGATTCGAGTGGTCATAGGCACACAAGCTCCAGGAATAGACGTTGATTGGTAGGACAGAGGAAAAGAAACTGCCCATGAATGTATGTGCTGAAGAGACTGTGTGATAGGGTGTCGCAATGACCCCAAGTGGTCGGTGTAGGCGGTGTGACTTTCGCATCTTGCTAGTTTTGTTGAAGCAACGAGAGGCTAATGGGCGCGTATAGCAGCCCAAAGCGGTGTATGTTCATGACAATCTGTTGGACCATGCGTCTCATACGATGGGCTCGACTAAAAGGGATGGTAAAAATGAGGATTCCCTGACAAGGGAAAATTGCCGGTTTTCACTCCAAGATATCAGGCTTGTTAGTATTCGTAGGGCATCGCTAATAATAGGGGGCTATTAGGGCATATTTGAGGTGCATATAGTCAGCTATACACACTTTGGCCGAGTCCGAAGGACACATTCTGCTCCGTCATCGGTGACGAGAAGGATGTCAACTTGCGTGGCCTCTGCAGATAGACCAAACGCCTGGGAGATGGCGTCTGCAGTGGTCTTTCGTATGGTAAGGATATCAGAACATGGAGGAGATATCTTGAGGCGGATGTAGTGGTACATGGTTGAGATCTTGGATCATCCACAGACCGAAAGATTTTGATTGAACAGGACCCTGATGTGCTTACCTAATCAATGAGTTCATTCAAGTGGGCTACCTTCGCCATTCTTCACAGCCTGCCTGTTCCTGACCTTCTCCTCCCTCCTCCTCACGACGTACTCTTTTTCCGTTTTAATTGCAAATCTTTGCTCTTGGTCTTGCAAACTCACCGACTTTTACGCCTAGCAGGAGTTCCCTGCGTTCAATTCTGGATTTATGCCCCAACAAAGCTCAACAACGCCACATTCGCAACGATTGCAGAAGATCCGGAAACCAACCAGACCACGAAGGAATACGACAAGCACGATTTCTACGACCACTGCAAATGCCCGTCTCGAGGATGTGGTACCACAGCTGTCCGAACACCAGTGCTGCGGAGTCGTGGAAGAGACAGCGTTTCATACACGGGAAAAACGGGCGAATGCCGCGAAGCAACAGCCTTGGCTTCTTCGAAAGTTTATGGTTTTCGTCACATTGGGGATCATGGGATATGCAGGTTACGTTTACATTGGGAGATTTTGCAGGAGTGCAATCAGGCGAGACCGGGAGTTTGTTACGGGGAGAGCGACTGGGAGTAGGTTCTCTTCTCATTCATCATGACGCATGAGTGCGCCTTGCAGATCCACCTGTGCTAACCTAATCATTGTTCACAGTTGTTCTGCTAGTCATATTCTGTGTCCTATATCTGTGGGTGATATGGGCATATATGAAGGTATTTCCGGCTCCTGTGAATGAGAAGTCGCAAAGTTGACGAAATGAAGGTGACACTGACTTCACCAGGCTTTGCGAGAGACGTACGGTTTTTTTGGCTATATTTACAACAGTTCGACTGACTCCGCAATAGTATATACCCGAAACCTCTCAACCACTTTTCGACCCTCCTGATACCAGACGTTCGGACTTCAGCCTAGAGCACACATTATCACATTATCAACCGGAATACCCGAAATCACATCTGGAATTTGAACCCACACGAACGCACCGTTATAATAAACCTTCGTATTCTTCTACTTCCAGTCACGCACCGAATCATCTCAATCGCTCACTGCCCACTGATCCCATTGCTGGGCCGTCCTACGAGGATATTGTTCTCCGGAGCTCTATACATGACCGGAATATGAATTTCGAACAGGGAGTGGGGGAGCCGGACGCGGGAAGAATAGCTAGCTCATCTGTGGTTGGGGATGAAGATGGAGGGGTGGGGCAGGGAAGGTTGAGGACCCCGTTTGATCCCCCATTTGCCACTTTCCTTCCTGATGAAGAGTCCGCGCGACAGGATGAAACTCCGGTGGGACATAGGCATGGCGCACATGTTCTTGAGATGGGTCCACTCAGTGGCCATGTGCCTCGCGTCGGAGCCTTGGATAACAATTCGCGGGTAACAGACTCTACGGCACCGCCGCCGCCACAGGCCAATTCCAAGGCCCCGAATGATCGATCTTTATGGCAAGTAATATTTTTCCCATGTGCCCTCTGCTGCGGTCGCCAAACCGCCAGTCGCATGAAGAACGGGGAGTTACCTGTTCGAAGAAGGCCTTCGACGACTCCTGTCTTGCACCCAGCGCATCGATATTGTCACCGAGACCGCATTGTGAAACCTTATCGAGCCCATCACTGTCGTAGTTGTGGTACTGTGAGTCTCAGAGCTATAGTTATGTTGACCTCCAAGTAGATGACGAGTATCACTCACAGTGCGTCTTGAAATTTGATCATCATTGCCCTTGTACGTCCACTTCTGCCGGCCTTCCGTCTCTATTGTCTCTGTTACGAACCCTCCCCACAGGGATAGGACAGTGCGTTGGCGCCAGGAACCACAAAGTATGCTCGCTTGCCTCTTTCTACTTCTCTTTGTTAAGCTAATTGTTTAGTTCTTCCTGAATTTCTGCCAAGCGGGAGCCATTTTGACTCTGTACGTACTTGGCACTCTCGTCGGGTTCAACGTGCCGGCTTGGGCTTCGACATCTTCCACCGCTCACTTGGATCCACAAATTATTGTTGTCAGCGCTCTGTATGTGCTTAATATGTGAGTCGGTATCACGATCTCACGCTTTTGCTTATAGAGCTGCTCTTTTTACACTGTTCACGACTGTACTCGCGTGCTCTCATGTACTGTTAATATTGAAGGGACAAACGACGGTTGAGAGCATGGCAATCCACGCCATAAAAGAGCGAGAGTCGGCAGCCCTGACCAGAGAATATGGCTGGTTCGCATTCTCGTGAGTGACGACGTAGACTTAGTGATGATTGTCTTTTAACCGAACCGACGTCTGTTGGTATAGTGCCAAGCGAGAGACTCGAAGGCAATGGAACGAGGAATGGGGCGACCTAGATACCGAAGGCAATATATGGTGGACCGGGAGCCGGAAACAGGGATGGATTGACGTCATGGGCACGAACCCTTTGGGATGGATATGTGAGTCCTCGCTTTGTGCTTGGCTCCTCTCTTTCCTTTCGTGGCTGCATCACGCGGCCTCGTGAGTTCTATTTTTGTTGTGGTGGCGGGGTCCTATTACCTTCAGCCGGTCGTCGATCAACAAAAATTGTTTTCATTGTTATCATAGGAGCTTAGTGGAGCAGAGACATTCTCGGAGATGCGAAATGTACTCTTGGGCTCCGCACACTCCGCTCACGGACGGGCCTCGAGCCTCATCTCTGTTCTGTTTTGTTCCGCTCTCTCCATTTTCCTCTTTTCCCTGTCTTTGTGACGTACGCCCGTATGCTCCACGTAAACCGTCGGCTATTGCCAGTGCAGCGTGTGGCATTCATATGGTGGCGGTTATCTTGGGAGACCTTATCTGCTGCCTGTGAGGGGCATATTGGTGGTATGCATCATGCGTACTCACCAAATGATCTTATCGTGCTGGCATTCGGCTTCTTTTGGGGTGGGATTGCAACGCCCTCCAACAAATTTGGATGGGCCTTTCTGATCCCTCCTTCCGTTTTGCTTCATCTCTCCTTCGGGCAAGGAACGACTCGTCCTTCACCTAGATGGACATACAGGGAACACCGTTACCTGTCATCTCTTGCATCAGGTAGCGCAGAGTTTGGTGTTGCCCATACGTAATGATAAGCAGAACTCTTATCTATTCCAATGGCTTGGTCCTTTTCGTCCTTCATTTCGAGGTGCGGGATGCTGATTCCGAAATAGTGCCAATCGGTCGGAGCTTAAGTGACGGGCTGTCGTACCCAGTCAATCCCCGGTTCGATGAGCAAGGAAGGCTTCGGAGACGGGCAGAATGGCCAGCCGAGTTGCGGTAACCTCTGTCAGATTTTCTCGGTGTTGTGGACATGTTTTGTTTTCAGGCTTGATGGACACTGTCTGGAGTGGAGCGGGAGATGCGTGTGCAGAGGAGATTTGCGGTCTATTGTGGGTACATTCTGTAGGAGTATGTATAAAGTAGTTGATGGCCGCGGAGCATGTGACCCGGAGCAAGCGAAGTGGGGATGAAAGAAGGCTGAGCCGACAGTGGCGGGCGGAACCTGCATCGTCCTTATAAAGTTCCTGCCGGCAGTGATGGTCACCCTTGAACCCCTTTCACACACGCCTTCATTCTTGACTACAACCACCATCATCTGAACTACCACATTATGTCTCCCGCTGCAGTATCCAACAACTACCCAACCAGCCCAACCCACCGCAAGTTTGTCAAGCAGGACAGTGTCAAGGCCAAAGCCACTGCTACCGCCGCCCACCCGCCTGCTCCCGAACCGACATATTCCTCCAGCCAGATCATTTCTCTTGAAGAAAAGTATGGCGCCCACAAGTGAGTGTTACTTCATCTCCCCATCCTGTAGTATAGGGGTTTCCCTGCCAACTGTTCTCCGAGTGTATGGTATCATGTAGACCCCTGTGTGTTTCACTCCTGACGAGGCATGTGCCCAAGTCGACGACAGAGCCCGGTAGTTCCCTTTAGTGTCGAGGCTCGACCGACTGGTGAGCGTGCATCATAAGGGATTGATGTCCAATCTCAACGCTTAGCGTCTAGACGTTCAGTGTGAAGCTAGTGGGGAAGCCATCCGGCAGAGGAGATAGAGGTCGTCCGCGTACGATGATCCTCTTCGTATTTCGTTCTCCCTTGGCTTTATATGTGATATAAAACTGACATGCGTGATTTTGGCCATTAGTTATCATCCACTGCCCGCGGTCTTCGATTCTGCAAATGGCGCAAGGTGAGTGTTTTTTGCTGCTGATGTGATTTGCTCAATTGCTGACTTGTGGATTTCCTTGTTCCTATTTTCTGTTGAATTCTGCGTTTGAATTTGTAGGGTCTATGATCCTGAGGGCAATGAGTACATTGACATGTTGTCTGCGTATTCGTGAGTAACTCCACCCCTTGCGGCGTGGGATGTCTATCTCCGCCCACTGTATTTTGCTTATCATTTGTTTCGTTTGATGTGCTTAGTGCGGTGAACCAGGTAGATTGCCCGTTACTTATCGAAATAGCGAAGTTCCAATTCATCTGTATCTTCATCCATAGGGTCATTGCCACCCACGTATTGTGGCCACCTTGGTTCAACAAGCGCAGAAGCTGACGCTCTCCTCACGAGCGTTCTATAACAGTGTCTTCGGTCGGTTCGCACAGAAGATCACTGCTATGTTTGGATATGATATGGTGCTTCCCATGAACACCGGCGCGGAAGCTGTCGAGACGTCTGTCAAGCTCGCGAGGAAATGGGCCTATGAGAAGAAAGGAGTTCCTGAGGGCAAGGCCATCGTCTTCAGTGCCTCGGGTAATTTCCATGGGCGAACACTCGGTATCATCAGGTATGT
Organism: Podaxis pistillaris; assembly: GCA_018524465.1. Lineage (NCBI taxonomy): Eukaryota > Fungi > Basidiomycota > Agaricomycetes > Agaricales > Agaricaceae > Podaxis > Podaxis pistillaris. The sequence goes on along the minus strand of JAEUWN010000606.1, from coordinate 42,204 downwards.
CCATCCCATCCTGTTCCGAAAAAAAAAGTTACTTCGTTCTTCGTGATGTACCCCTCCGAGAACCTCGTGTCTTTCAAGAGGGCTAACCGTACTTAATGAGTTTACTTTGGGCTTGGCTGATGTATTTTATTTCTATTTCTAGTATGAGCACAGATCCGGATAGCCGAACTGGGTTCGGCCCATACCTCCAGGGAGTCGGACCAGTATATGAGGACGGCGGTGTGCGGAAGACCATCAGATACGGTGTTATTGAGGACCTTGAGCGGGCCCTGGAACTTTATGGAGAGCACGTTGCTGCATTCTTGGTTGAACCTATTCAAGGAGAAGCAGGGTGTGTATATTTGTCTGTGTCTGATTGACTGATGGTTAACCGTATGGGTTCGTGGCCAGGATCATCGTCCCGGAGCCCGGTTATCTTGCTCGTGTGCACCAACTATGCAAGAAGCATAATGTCTTGCTGATTTGTGACGAGATCCAAACAGTTAGTAGTTTGCTCATTATAGCGGTGGGTGTACTAAAATGAGATCCATCTAGGGCTTGTGCCGGACAGGCAAGTTGCTTGCTTGCGAATACGACAACATCCGTCCTGATGTGGTGCTTCTCGGAAAGGCACTTTCGGGAGGAAGTAAGTAACAAAATCCCTCCCAAAACAATCAGCTCATTTGTGCTCTTCCAGTGTACCCTGTCTCCGCTGTGCTGGCTGATCGGGATGTCATGCTCTGCATCAAGCCTGGCGAGCACGGAAGCACATACGGCGGGTATGTCGTCTCCTTCACCCGGTTGGACGCCTGAACTCATCTGTTATTATCCTAGTAACCCATTGGGTTGTGCTGTAGCCATGACTGCCCTTGATGTTCTCGTCGACGAAAAATTGGCTGAACGAGCGATGAGACTAGGGGAATACTTCCGCTCCGCAATCCAGTCCCTGAACTCGCCGCTCGTAGAATGTGTACGAGGACGTGGGCTGTTGAATGCGGTTGTGATTGATGAGAAGAAGAGTAAGAAGGGAAGGACAGCTTGGCAGCTTTGCCTGTTGTTGAAGAGCCGAGGCGTGTTGGCTAAGCCAACGCACGTTAACATGTGCGTTTTTCGATTGGCTTTGATTACTATTGAGCTAATGTGTGCATTGCAGTATCCGCTTTGCCCCGCCACTGGTTATCGAGGAAGAAGATTTGAAGAAAGCAGTGAGGATCATTGGAGAGTGTTTGGCTGACCTCGACGTTGTGAGTTCCCCATGTCTACAGCATACTGCTCCTCCATTGATCCTTTGGCCCAGGTCGAGACCATTCCGGGTGATGATGCCCATCACTGAATCATAATGCATAATGACCCGATACCAACCCAACCGTGGATCAATCCGACATCTTCGTCTGTGTTCATGATTATGTCTTCATCTCCGTAATGTATCATGTTGCATCACTTTGTGTTTGTTTTCTCGGTATATCATCTAGTATGGCCTTCATTCTCTGAATTTCAAGGTTACATGCACGTAGATTGTGGGCTTTAGTCCATACCTCGGCTGAACTTGTGTATCTCTACCCATTACTCTGTGTATACACGGCATTACTATTGGTGGCCCGTACCTCGGATGGGCCCGAACCTCAGACAAACATTTGCATCTTGCCCCGCACTCCACAAAACTTCTTGAAACTTTATATGATATATCTTCCACCTATTCCGTGTATTGTGCGAGCATTTATTTAAGGAGACTTCGAGCGGATGAAGAGAGCGACTGCGGGCTCAAAGTCACGCTTTGTCACGCTTGCTGAGCACGCCTCGTCAAATGAGCTGGTGGGCATATTGTGACCGATGTGACATCCGAGGTTTGGACCCATCCGAGGTACGGGCCACCAATAGTATCCTTCAATCACAACCATTCCGTAATACATCACACAAATACCACCGTGTCATCCTTGCCTAAGGCAAGGTAAGCCAACAAATACAGTGTGATAGAAGATGTAGGACACCTCGTAAGGCCAATCCCTACGAATAAGAGATCCACCGAAATAAATGCCCCCTCTAGAACCGTTTTTAGAGTTGGTTTCGTTCTTCCCCTACATTAGCAACTCGAGAATCGGTAGGAATTTCGAGTCTCGAGTGAATAATAGGGGAGAGTCCAAGCGAGCTCCATGTACCGATAAGCGGAGAGGCGCATTGACAATAGGAGAAGCATTAAGATAAGACCAGGAGAAGCTGCTTGTCAAGTTTCCTTGAGGATGGATATATTACTTCCAGATGTTTGATGTTCTTTAAGAGATGACGGAATTTCGTGATATGCATTATCGCATGATGTAAAGAGTACAAGAAAGAAATCACAAGCAAAAGCGAAGCTGCAGGCATTTTATAACACGTGTATTTAGGGCTGGCCCGGTCTCGGAACATGTGCCGTACCCATGCTCTGATCGTGGGAATTTCCGCTGGTTCTGCTTCGTTGAATTCCACTTGGGGGCAAGGTGTCGGGAATTTTGAGGAAGATGACATCCTTTCATACCGGAATATGGTCAACTTCCGAGCACAACATGCGCCAAGCCCCCAGTAGGTTCGAGGACGAGACACGAGAACTCTAATGGCCAAGCGCAGTCGGACCGATTTATTTGCGCGTATTTGCACAAGACCAATGAATGCCCGATTGCAAACGAGTTTTCTAGAAGGGTAGGGATGTGGTAATAGAGCCCTCGGGTAACCGTCTTTACGGCCATCGTCCCTGTAGGGTTTTTAGTTCTTGCTTTTTCTCTCGCTTTTCCTTCTCGTTCAACCAAGTACAACGTTCGTTGCCTGTGGTTTCGCCATGACCACCGCAGACGCGCAACAACTGCAATCATCCCTGCGCCAGCGCAGGAATAGTGCGGCTAAGGTTTCTTCACAGGCCAAGAAAGTCAACGGTAGCGCTGCCGTGGATAAGGGACCTAGTGACGCGGATGAATCTAAACAGAGCAGATGTGAAGAAATTGTATGGGGTAAAACTCCAAGCGGCGAAGGTATGCATTTCATGTCATCTTGCACAACGCTAGGGAGGAATAACGTATTTTCGTGTCGCCAACAGTGTTTCGCGTCCCTACAACGCATGATGTGTTGACCACTCTATTCCACCCGGGATACCCCAAGAGTCACCTTGACCTGCTTAACTTAGGTTTACTCAGCCTTCAGCTCGTACTATATTTCTTGTTGTCGAGGAAAGCTGCGCAGATATTCTTCTTCTTGTATTTTGCGTTTTGGCGCACTGCGTATGATGCAGGTTTGGGCTGGGTGTTGACAAAGCAGAGCAAGAAGAAATGGATTGTGAGGGAGGTTCAGCGTCTGGGTTGGTTGGATGAACAAAGGCGTCCTGCAGTTAGAGACTGGATCAAGAAGCAGCTGGTTGGCAAGATGGGAAGTGATTATTCGTTCGATGTGAGTATATGCGCGTCTATGTTCTTGAACTGAGATTTACTGATGCTTGCAATCTTTTGTAGGAACTCCCACTGGAATATAACACCTGGCTGCTCTTCCGTCAGGCGGTTGATGTTATTCTAGTCAAGTACGTTTTAACCCCTAGAGATGTACTTACCCCGCTGAATGACTTGTGACAGTGATTTTCTCTCCTACTGCATGTTCGCCTTTTCGTGCTTCCGCGTTCCCCAGGGTCTCTCCGCCGCTGTTCACATCATGAGGTGAACCTACTATTATGTTAACATTTTGAGGGGTTGATCAAACTAATGTTTCCGTTCCAGATGGCTTGGGGGCATTGTTCTCATTGGTTTTAATCTTTGGGTAAAGACTGAAGCTCACAACGTCGTCAAAGACTATGGTTGGTACTGGGGGGACGTCTTCTTCCAACGGGGAAACCTGGTCTTTGATGGAGTTTTTGAGCTAGCTCCTCACCCGATGTACTCTGTTGGTAAGTAACATTCCGGTCCAGGTTTTTCAGCCCCTGAGATCTATTTCTGTGACTGCTCGTGTTCTAAGTCGGCGTGGATTTTAGGGTATGCCGGGTACTATGGCCTCTCTTTGATTTGTGGAAGTTACCCTGTTCTCTTCGTAAGCCTTGCAGCCCATGCCGCCCAATTCGCTTTCCTCGTTCTCTTTGAGAACCCTCGTGAGTTTCACTTTATTTATTTTCCACAGTAGCTAATTTCCACCGTTGCTATCCTCCCTGTTCCAAACGCGGACCAGATATTGAACGTTACTATGGAAAACCTAAGGCCATCGCAAAGCGTATTCCAGTCGTTCCTTTTGCCAATTATACAAATGGAAACGCAGCTACTTGTGCTTCTGTTGATAAAGATGGTGGTGTTGCTACTCTGATCGAGACGGAGACGGACATGGAGACAGAAACCGAGACCGAGGATTGCATCAGCCATGTTACCTCTGCGGGGGTGAAGGGCAAGTCCGTGGTGGCCGCTTCGAGGCACCGGCCTACACCTTCGAATGCAAGCTCCGTCTCCGCAACTGGGAAAAAGAAAGCGGTCTCACAACACGATTTGTTGAATAAATACTTCCGTAGGGATGTGGTCGTGCTCAAAAATTTGGATCTCCTTCGGTTAGTTGATTTTTCGGTTAGCGTTAAGTGCCTACAAGCTAATCTTGATATGCAGTGCCAATGACATTATGCTTGTACTTATCATGTTCTATGCCTTTACGTGGACGTTCATTCCAAGGAACCTTTCAAACAAGGCTGTTCTCGCACTCCACTTTGTTCACGCTTTGACTTGGTGCATAATCCATTACTTCGGTTTGGGGCTACTTCTCCGCGCTCAAAGCGAAAGCAAATTTCTTGTTCGGCACTACATGAAGAATTATCATTACCCCGATGGTGGCAAGGGTGCTGTTGTTGAGGCGTTTACGAACTGGAAGGCAATTTATAATATGAGCATGTGCATGACTTATGGTATTCGCTTGCCTGATTCATGAACCACGATTTGGATCTGATTCCCTGTATGATTTTAGTGTCTTGTCTTGGTGTTGTCGCGAAGACGTACTTGATCCCGAACGACTGGAGCGTTGGCAACGACTTACTGTGCCACACCCTTGGAGCCGTACGCACTCATCCTGCCATCTTCGCGTTACCCTCATTCATGGTATCTGATTAGCTTTTGATTGGCCTTCATATCTGGGCCTCCATGGAATCTTGCGAGGTCTTGGGCCTGTTTGGTATGCACTCATTCAGCGTCCTATTGTTTGATGTTAACCAAGGCATAGGGTGGTTCTTTGGTGATTTCTTCATGGAGGAGTTCCCCGCCCATGTTGAATACACCGGCATTTACAGGTATGAAGCCAGAATCATTCTCCACTGTAATTCGGGCTACTCCTGACAGCGTCTCTACGCTTCAGGTACTTGAACAATCCCGAAGCAATGGGCGGCGCAGCATGGTTCGGTCTAGCCTTGATCAGTGGCAGCAAGCTTGTTCTTTCCCTCGCTGTTACTCGTCACCTCGCCAGCTGGTGGTTCTTGAGCAATGTCGAGAAGTGTGTGCACGTTCCTGTGGATGCCAATGGTCCTTTTAACTTAGTGTCATGAAATTTTTAACTCACAGCCCCCACATGCGCAAACTCTATGGCGATTCCCTCCGCAAGGATGCCGGCTTCGTCAAGGTCATCAAGAGTGTTGCTAGCAAGAACGCACGGATTCTTGAGTCCCGTGCGGGCAAACATGCTCCGGAGCTCAAACGTGTCGCACGGGAGGTCAAGGGAACGTTTGACAAGGTGTATGAGGAGACTGCGGAAGCCGTTGAGGAGTTCCTTGCTAAGTGTGCGTGCATTTGCAGTGTTACTCGTAGGAGTTGATTGCTTCATGATTTGTGACCTTTAGCGCGCCCCAAGATTTCAGAGGTGGTTCAAGATACCAAGGTTCTTTTACAACAGTCCAGGGAAAGGCTGGTCATCACGTTCGTTGTGCACGTACACTCAGTGGTTGATCTTGTAGACTGATCGTCCTTCACTAGCCGCATAGCCAATGATCTCTCTTCTTACGAGACTGATAAGTACCGCGTCTCCATTGTTCCCAGCCCTTCTACGGGTACATCCTCCTTCTATCTTGGCGAGCCAATCACTGTCAAATGGCAAGCTCCTCGCAACCACTCACGCAAGGACTGGATCGGACTCTACCGGGTATGATGGGCGCTTCTCTTTATGACGTCTTAATGGCCCACTAACGCAAATCAGGTTGGTGCAAACAAATCGACACTTGTGACGAAGGTTTCGTCACTCGGCATGTGGCTTCCTGTACACGACGAAGAGTGGGATGGAGATATTCCTCTTGGGATGGACAGACCCCCTAGTCCCCACCATGACTCGGAAAGTGGATCCGTCACTTTCAAGGGTAACACCCTACCCTGGTTAGTGGGCAAATATGAGGTAGGTTCATGGAAATGAAATGCATATATCCAGTTCGGGATCTCACTCGGCTTCCTCAGGTCCGCTATCATCACGATGGCAAATACAACGTCATGAGTCTAGATGGACCCATTGAGATTCATGGTAAGTCGCGGGTTGCTTCCAATTCACTCCCTTCGCGGTTTCTCGATTGACTGATTGACTACTGAATAGTCGATCGACCTGAGAACCTTGACTTCCCAACCGTCCGCCACAGCCTAATGCGCATCGTTCCGTTATGCTTGGACTCTGACCCGTCACTGATTCCGCTTTCCTGCAAAGCATCGACGTCATCATCCGAAGTCGGAAGTAGCAGTTCATCAATGCCTTTCTCCGCCACCAACACTGGCGGCAACGTCAACCCTGATGACTCGGAGACAGAAGATAGGGATCCCGATGACTTCAGTTTCTGGTCGGAACGTCAGGCGAAGAGGATCTGCATTGCGATAAAGCAGATATTTGATGTGGAATATGCACCGGAGGTAGTGGTTGCAGATGCGAATTTGACGGCCTTGGCAAACCGGATATTGCTTTCGAAGGAGATATTGACCACTTCGAATGCCAGCAAGTGAGACGGTGTTGATGATGGGCGCATCGCTGCTTCGGGTTCGGGCCTGATTGCCTGGCGCTGGCATCTTCCCTCTTCGCTCCTGCTCGGATGACGATGCTATGACAATATCACATTCTCCTCATAATTCTTCATCGGCACGACTAGCATGTTTTGGATGTCATTCACGTTGATGTAATCATGGAATCGGATTTTTTTTTCAATTCCCACTATAAAGTTAATCTTCAGTTAATCCCAAGGGTGTAATCACCCATTAACACTTTGCTAATTCCCGCTGACGTCTTGAAATTTTTTTTCTGAAACGTGAATTTGTGAACCGATCTCGATTCGGAGTTGAACAAGTGCATCTGAATGCTGTGTCGGACAATGTTTCGAGACCGCGTGGGTCGATGGACTGACTGCCCGGTCAGTCTGAAACAAACCACGAAAGACTCGGTCTGTCTCTGAGCCAAAAAACCACGCGAGCGTACGATCTGGTCTCACAGCATGAAAGGAAAGGCCAATGTAGTGACACCTGCATGGTACTTTCCAAAACCACTATATCACCAGTCCTCACAAGACCCCCAGCCACAGGTGCTCCTCCCAGTCAATTGAGTCCATTGACGTATGAAAATGTGCTAGTGTTCGAGCCAAGGACCTGGACTTGTCGAACAAGTGCCACTATGAAAACGACACAAGTCCCAAACCACTGCGAGGTTCCGGTCGAATAACGTTGTACAAACTCTGTCAGTGCTGCCGTAATTATCTGCAAACACTTGACGCCGCCAATTCAATAGTTAGTTACATTTATAGTTGGAGTAAGTAAGTGGTTCTTTAAAGCTTTAACGTTTTATACGCTGTCAGCGGGTTTATGTTATTTTGAACGCGTTTACAGTGAACTTTCGGATCCTGAAGAGGTATGGAGGCAGTTAAGGCGTTATAGTCATTGGGCCCTTGAGGTGCATAAACATTCAGCCGTTGACCTCATGTAACCCTCCACCGCCGCCGTCCATTTGAATGGTACACGATTGACTCGAGTGGGATTGCCGTATGTTTCAATATGTGGAGATAGAGTATGCAGCGGTACCACTATCTCAGGGTTGATGTAGGTTAAGTCATTGATATTGACTCCGAGAATGCAGAATGGACTTACCAAGTGGATTCACTGCGCAGACTCGGACACTAGGAGGTCTCAGAGGAGCCTAAACGACCTCGCGGATGAAATGCGCCCCACATCTCGGCACGTCAGACTGTATCTTGTTCCTCGTTGGAGAACGCCGCCGTTCGCGGTTTTATCTCCAAGAAGATTCCAGTTCCCAATGATTGTCCGACGGGCCATTGGTTCGTGGCTTTCGCTGGGGTGTGAGACGGTGGAAGGGATTGGGGGAAGGATACGATCTTCCTCGACAGGATCTATTCTGTTCCCGATGGTACGTATCAGCAGCGAAAGTGGGCTAGCTGGAGACTGACATGCGCTTACTGACCCATGTAAGTAGGATGTGTACATTTCACCTGAGGAAACTATGAGACTGCGAGGTTCCAGTAAAACGGAGAGGACCGGGTCCTTGTCGATTACTCTGCCCCCATCATCTCCCGAGTCCAAGTGGTTCGGTTTGTACCGGTAGTAATTGAACACCGCATGCGATCCTAAAGAGATAGTGGCCACTACAGGAAAGTATTTCGGGCCATCTTCGTGAGGCTTCACGGGAATGAGTCACGGTTTACGAGAGCTTCAATCAAGCTGTACCATAATTCCTTGTCCAGGATGATACTACCAGTCCGCTTCAGTGCCATGTCCCATCATTTCTACGACCAAAAGACCCTCGAACCTCGTTGAGAATAACATGGTTGGGTTCTTGATGAGGAGAATCGGCGAAGGCCCCTGTTTCCTTGAGGCGTTTGATGATATCTGGGCTGAGGCTAGTAAGCGGCTGGCTCTCAATGGAAGGGCATACCCTCACTAGACCGTCATATATGATGGCAGGTTCTGAGGAAGAAGTCCTTTTGTCGTAATCTCGCCCCCTGCTCGGGGATGAATAAGTATCGCGGAACTGAAATGATTCATGCACTACCCCATATCTGCAGTCTAGTGTAGCCTTCAGTACGTTTCAATCGGTCATGGTCTCTCGATGCGATACCTTCTATTCGCCAATTGCTTCCATTTCTGTCTCGGAGATTCGTGTATCTATTGCCACGGGGACAGACCTCGTTTGATCTTCGCAAAGGCCGATCAGAATATTTCCAACCTTACGCAGGATGTATTGCTCCTCATCTTCCTATAGTCGTAGTGCATCAACTCTAAGTGAGTATTATAAGGAGAAGAAACAGATGCGAGAATACAAACCGCAAGGAAATTAGGGATGTAAAATGCATCGTGGTTGCCAATGCGATACAGTCGTAGGCCAATGTTGGAATCCATGTTCCAAATATGCTCACTCTAACATAAAATCACAGAGGAAGTGGTGACGAAATCTGTGGTTTGGGGAGGTTCGCAACTCGTTATGAAGCGTGTGAAGGCTAAGCAACTCAGATAACCATCAATCTCCCAAATCTTGGGTGGTGTTTGATAAGCATTCCTGGCATTTGCCGCCAGGTGCCCCATATCCGGTGACAAGTGAATGTTTGATTCGGTCTCCAGCTACGGCAACCTAAAATTTAATGTGACGACCAACTGACAAGAAAAAGGATAAGCATGAAACGCACGAAACAAAGGCAAAAGGGTCCACAAAGGCAAGAGGGTCTTCAATTTGCGATATGACAGACTAAATTTTTCACTAGACACACTTAAGACCCTGGTATCCCATAACCAGGGTACCAGTATTCAATGTTGGGGTGCTTCCGCCAAGTGTCTGATACTGGTTTGATGTTCTGAAGCTTCGAGGGACTTCGAACCTGTCAGATCCATGGGAGGAAGGTCCCATAATCCTCTAAAAGGGGATTCTGGGGTGCAACGCGAAATCCTCGTTGTCACCCTCGGCGTCGAAGCACAGCAGTCAAGGACAGTCCCTTTCACGTCCTCTGGGTACTGGTGGATGGCGTTAAAGCCGTTCTTGTCGAGCTTCCCAGAGCCAGAAGAAACCCTCACGATTACGATCGCCGCCTCGCGAGTGAAGAATGTCCTCGATAGCCAATAGTGACCTGTATTCTCCCTGACAAATTATCCGGTATCTATGTGACAGATCTTAATCGGTCCCGTTATACATCTGCTCGAAGAGGTTCGCGGCAATTGTTCGTACACCTTACACATGAGGACATATTGACACTGCAGATAGTGGCGTAGCTACCCTAAATTAGCAACTCCTTTCCTGATCGAACGCCTGAAGCCGCGCATTGAGGAACGAGTCGCTGAATGCTATCCCTCTACTTCCCGTTCAGGGCTCTAGACATCAATTGTAACTACTTTTGCGTCGCATTACTGAGTGGGGATCAGATTCAAATGATACAATAATAGAAGGAGGGTGGACTTACACTGGTGTATAGACGCAAGGGATCCCTCGGCGGTTACAATTGGCACAAGAAGGCTTGACACCATCGCATTTCAATTTGCGCCCTTGGGGAAACAGCAAGGTTTCAGCTTCCAGCAATTGTTAGTGGTATGAGGCATATCTACCGCGGCAGAACTGGCAAGCCATAGGTGTCCGCTTTGGCGTTCTTGGGACGTCGAATGCAAAGTCCGAGGCGGTCGTGTTTGTTGTGTTTTGCTGTTAGTTTGGACAGAGGTGAATGAGTATGCCAGAGACATAGAGGGAGGGTGTATCGTACTGAGCCTTGCTGCGAACTCATTTCGAAAACGATGGCGAAAGAAAGGACAGGACAAGAGGTTGCAGAAGCGAGGAATTGGCAGTCCGGTTTATATACCGTTGTAATCCAAACACTAATTAAGGACTCGGTCAATGTCATTCAAATGGCGTCCGAGATGCTCGACCGATTTAGGAGGTCTTCCATGGGGTCTCCAGCTAGATCAACCTTGTAACTTGCGAAGAAGTCGGGTTCGAAGAAAAACACTGAAGCTCGTCTAGAGCTTGAAGAAGATTAGCAACGCCGGTCCCCGTGTCAACTCTCGCTGAGCTTGAGATATTTCCGAGGCGCAAATGGGGCAAAATGTAATTTTCATTTCTTCAAGTTGGCGGATCGCATTATGTCCACGTTATAGATGCCCAAGTCCTCTCTCTCTCGTCCGCCGTCTCGTCCGTCGCGCCCGACACCATATCATGCCTGATACCCCTTGTGGCTCAGGGGCTTTTACATTTGATTCATGGCATATTCTGAAAGTGACGCAGCACTTTTGTCTCAAAGAAGAACTGGGGTTTAAGTCGACAGCAAAGTTGGCCTTTGCATAACGTTCGGTCGCTGTGTCTTGAAAGATTCATCGGCTTAATTAATGTATCCATCATACCGAAATCGGGTATTAAAGCATTTCTCCCTGCTTGGTATAGCAACAGCATCCCTCCATACTCCCCAGAAAACTCGAAGAGATTGCAACAGCAACGAAAGGTTGCTATTAGCCCATCAACACTCGGCTTGGGGGATCACTTGAGGTGTGTGTATATTGCACGTCGCCGTTTTCCTTCTCCAGTGGAGTGGCAACGTCCTTCGAGTGCCGCTGTGGGCCTGCACCAGGTGACCAAGATCGATTCTCAGGGTGCTATTCAACACCGGAGACCTGAGGTCACCACAAAGGCCCACAGAGGCCACGTACCAGAGCACTGCAATATGTAGGAGACGCCGTCTACGTGCAGGGGAAACTAGTGATCGGACGACTCACGGATGGAACCAGATGCCCTTCAGTGCAACTCTTCGTTGCCCATGTCAATCCTCGCGTATCTTGGCCCCCGCCATCGGTGATTCCGCACATCTGGGTTTGGAGAAGAAGATGCGATTAGCTGACGCTGTACAAGTTCCACACCACCCGAGCGCTGTATCTTCGAGTTGTCGGTGGATCGGCTTATAGATTAGCCATCCTTGCAGCCTAATTACGTGGTTATGTGCAATGCTGGGATGCAGGGAAGTCGACACTGACGGCACGAATCTGCCGGCCCTCCAACGTACAATCTAAGCGAAGATCCGAGAGGACTGTATTTTATCCGCCGTGAGTCTGGGCATGATTCAACCGCTTGGGGTGTTGACTGCTGAACAGCGTAGAGACAGTTTGGGCTTTGGTCACCGTTCAATCTCCCACCGAACGTTAGGCATGGAGCCTGCATCGGAAACGGTCGCCGGATCCGGGAGCGATTAGGACGAGTGCAGGATACCTACCACAGATGGGGGTGGCTGAAACGAATACTTTCGGAGCGTCCACTACTTATCATTGTCAGGAACGAAACCAGTGTCAACAGTCACTAATCCACTCTTTGCAGTTTACTCTTTCAGCAAATTACGCAAGGGTCGAGTTATACGACGAGTTACTCACCCCGCTCGATGTGTAGGTGAGGTTACGCCACCTATCGGTAACAAAAATCTGCAACAAGGGTAGCATAGGACCCTCCAGAATAGGCTATGGGAAGTGACTTGACTCCACGAGGCGGCATTGTGTCGCTCCAGAAAGGCCCCCTTTAGGAACCTGTCCGTACTGAGATGTCCCACTGCCGTGTTGTGTAATAGCCATTCCGACTGCAGAAAAGATACCCAGGGACCAGCTATCCATATTTGATCTAAGTGGAGTTGGACCAGCCCTTTGGGGGCGTTATGTTGGACGTCGATTATAATATGTCACAAATAGTGTCACTCCTCTATATAAAATATTCTGATGCCGAAATATTCAATATCATTTAGATAGTCGCTTCGTTGCCGCCGCTTCTCCAGGCTACGCTGTAGCCTGATCGTCACCGACGTTGTAATTAGTGACGCAAGGCCATCGGTGACTCGAGCGCTATAACAACTGATGGTAATCACGCTACTTGACGGCAGCCTCAAGCCGAAAACCTCGAGGCGAACGGTGATCTACGACATAGCACTCGTTGGTGGCGTGGAGGCAAGGCGGAAAGGGGATATTAATCAAATCCTGACGGGTAACCTCCGGTGTCACTGCAGCCCGCGAAGGATGTATATGAATCAGGCAGTGTTACCTGTCTCCGAATCGCACAGGGAACATTCATCCATGAGGTCGTGTTCAAGCCCTTTCAGCTGAGCCAAATGAGTGCCCCCCACTTCCCGTGCTCATCGTGAGATTAGTTAGACTGAATCACTGGGGAGAATTTCATCTTAGCAATGGGATGGCCGGGTGGGTGCGGGAACGTTGAATTTGATGATATTAAGCGACTTGAGCAGCCATTTCGGTGGTCCCGGTCGCCTAGGGGAAGTGAACACTGAAAATCCCCGTGCAAGCATTAGCTCCGGACTGTGTTATCCATTCCTCGGCCAGATACCTATTTGCTGCTTGGATGTGTCGTGGTTAAGTAATTCCTGAAAATGATTAACTTCAAATATGGAAAGCTAGAGTCAACCTTGGCCTATTTATAGATACAGTCTTTCTTGTCTGCCAAATCAGCGTCAATAACTGTATTTGGTCGTCTTCAGGTGGCGTCTGGAGGTTCCTAACATTAGAAACCAGTAGTGTTCTTACACCCTTCTCGTGCCAGCAGCTTCTTTACTGCTTTTGAAGGGTGAACATACTTCTCCATCTCCGCCAGTAAAATAGAGGGTCTATTCCGCGAAGCGTGCCATCTCTGATGTTGCTCAGAAAGTTTTTGAGGGCAAGGGGATAGAGCGCGGACATGAAGAAGAAATGGATCATTTCGCAGACAGGAATAGGGATCAATTGGATTCGAGGGACTGCGCCCATTCTTGGGCGATATGACCCTGCAGAACAGCAGATATTATAATCAGTGGCCTTGCTCATGGGCAGTATGGGAGTGGGGTGGCTATCATATTGAGTATTCAAATCGCTGTTCTGGGAAATGCTCCTTGGGGTTTAAGCATACCTTGGCTTAACGTCAGCACCATCTTCACCGCGGAAAGCAATGAGAAAAGAGGCCCCTTCTCTAACACAAACTTACGAAACCTTGCTACCAAAATCCTAGAGCCCCCATGTAAGACCGATCAGCCCTATTCCCCGACGACAGCTTGATCGAGAACGAAAAGAGACCAAGGAGGTGGAGCCTCGTTGTCGATAGAGAAGGAGGGTTGAGGCAGCCCCACTCGAGGACGATCAACAAGTTAGGGCGACGCTGGGTTGGAATCAGGCCATCCGAGGCGAGGCACATACTTTCGCCACCGATCATGGAGCCGTAGGGGACCCACAGTCACTCGGGTGATGCCTACGTTGAGGGGGGGATAGTAAGCCTCGGAGAATGCGAGGTCGTGCCCGCGGCTATGTATGGGTTTGCAGGTGGAAGCATAAGGAGTTGTGATACGCGAATGATCACCTGGTCGGTGAATTGAAGCTCCTTCCGTCGCAGAGGTAGTGGTACCAGAGATCTGGTTGAGCAAACTCTGTACGTGTGCAGCAGGTAAGTCTGTCCCCTGCTTCAGGCAGGTACTTTGAAAGGTGAATTCATCCAGGATCGGTGTTAGGCGAGTTCGGTAATTCAAGTTACAATCCTTTCCATCATCCCCTGTTGAGAACGAAGCAGTGAGCCTCGGAAAGTGAGAGGAACCATCTGAAAGCGGCAAAAGAATAAGCTTTCAACGGCCAGTACCGAATCATGAAGTCAATGAACAACAGGAACCTCAGGAGTGGAGATGGCCGTGTACGAGCGCTAAAAACAACCCTTAGCTTGAGCCCGCAAGCGACCGCTGGATAAGCGCTAACTTGTGTGTGTGTCACGGTTAATTCACGTCATTAGGCTTACCGTAATGGCTTTCCCATTGAATATAATCTACAGATATATGAGCAGCGAGGGAGAGGTGATTCTAATAAGTAGCTTTAGCAATGAGGCGCAAAGGGTATTCTATGAATCCGGACTTGCTGTGTATGTATGGGACACCACTACCCAGCGCCCAGCGACTTGGCAGCGCCTGTCAGCCTCGAGGCCATAGATCAGACATATAGCCGATCTGCCGAGTAACTGATGCGCTAAGCTCCAACATGTTCCCGCCGGTAGGCGAGGCTTGGTATCTTTAGAAACACTGGGAGTACCTGATATCGACAGATAGTGTTCAAGGAATGGCGACACACCTTTAGGTTTGGGCGATGTCCGGTGCTGGTATGTCTGGTGTACAATTTGGGATCTTGGTAAAGTAGTCGATGTACGATCCGCTGTCGTCCTTTGATACAATTGAGATCAAACATGTAACTGATTTGCCGAGCAACTGATGGTGCTAAGCTCCAACATGTTCCCGCCGGTAGGCGAGGCTTGGTATCTTTAGAAACACTGGGAGTACCTGATATCAACAGATAGTGTTCAAGGAACGGCGACACACCTTTAGCCTTGGGCGATGTCCGGTACTGGTACACCTGGTGTACAGTTTGGGATTTTAGTAAGGTAGTCGATGTGCGGTCCGCTATCGTCCTTTAACACAATTGATCTATTGTGGTCTTCACATCATATACGCGGGATGCTCGCGTTTGCGATCGTCATGGAATTGGACCGAGGGAACGGGGTGAATAGAAGACTCGGGTATGGATCGTTACTAGCATGTTATGTCCTGTTAGTATGCACGGGGAAGTCATTGTGGTTTCGTCTACCTCGAATAACCCATGTGACTGTGGTATACCGTCGATTGCATTATCGCCATTGCCCATAGGCCAGAGGACATTGGTAGTCGCATGAGAGGTGCTATTTTTAACGCAACGGTAACACGGATGGATCATCTGTGTACGCGTAAACGCCCGATGAATATACAACAATGATTGTCGCTCGAGGAAGACGGGGTGTGATATATAAGTATTCTTAGAATAAGGATCAACACGGATGACAAGACAAGGGTATTCAGCCATGAGACCAAGTGGTATTCGGAGCCGCGGGTCCTTGCGCTGCAGCCTGGCAAGAATGGGGAATTTGTTTACGATTCCCCAGCAGCATGTGATTTAACGGCGTAGACTCCTTGGACTACGTAAATTTGTATTGTGTAAGAGTCAACGTTTCGGAAGGGAGATTGGGAGCAAATATGTCTGATAAGCCGGCCAGGGGCATGTAGCATCCGGCACTTCACAACGGCATGAGAACGCGCAATGTGAACGGCTGGATGATTTTTCTGTGCGAACTCGTGAGCAACGGCGAAGGCCGAGTCGAGGAAAAAAAAGGTTCAGGTGATTAGTGGATGTGCATCTGGATGAGAAGATGGATCAATGCCGGGGAGCTGTTTCTCAGCCGGATTCCGAGCATCGTTGGACGTTGGAACGCAGTCTAGCGGTGAGGCATGGTGGGGAGGCGCGCAGTGAGCGGTATGTGGTGTGGAGATAAATTAGGTGCCAAGAGGTGCTGCGCCGTGAACGCCGGAGTGGGTGTTTGAGGGAACATAAGGAGAAGGGGGTAAAATGCTGACATAATGGTGATGACACTTGTGGATGTATATGACGCGGGTCAGTCTGCTCATTTCCACTTTCTCACCTTGTAACGACGACGACGATGTTCTCCTCCATCGCCTCGTTTCTACCTTCGGCCCTTCATATCGGGTCAACCGACATCCAAAAACCGCCCCAGTTCAGCCAGGATGATCCCGCTTCCGAAGACGAGCATGATGACTTGCGGGAATCTCGAACGAAGCAGCCTTTAGACCAGCCGCAGGTACACACAAAGACTAGAGAAAAGACCGCCAACGAGGTATCATCGTGCTTAGAGATACTATACGACCACTCATCCTGCCTGTTGCCGCCTGTTGCAGAGTTTCATTATTGTCAGGCCACCGCCGTCAAAATCGAACCACCCCTTAAATCTACAAGTTCAGCTGGTCCCACCGAATACCAAACCCCCGAGTGGTGTGGTTTCTCAATCCAATGCGTCTGTCCAGAACACTCCAACCGAATCTGACCATACCTTGGAACGCTCCTCTTCCGTCCGCTCTGACTCGTCCTACACGAATTATGGATCGTCCACATCCTCAATTACATCAGTAGCATCATCCTCTGCATCAACAAGGCGTAGCATTGTGCCGTTGTATAATCTACAAGCTCATAACGTGATGACCAATGTCATCGTCGATGCCGGAACTGACGCCAAGATCGCCAAGTTTCAGCGACGTGGAATTGTCCTCATCGAGCTCGCTTCCCTTGAACCTGTGGAGGTTTGGGGAGACTCTCCCTCTGCGGCCAGGGCCAGCGTCAACTTGAATGTAGACGACCAGCAAGCCTTGAACGCGCGGAACTCGGCATTCTCGACACGTAGCATTGCTGCTTCCAGTCGTGCACAGACTCCAGAGCGTCACCTAACCACAACATCATCTGCCATCTCCCTTAATTCCGCGAAGCAATCTCAAACCCGCCCTCACCATCAGAGTTCTTTACATCCGCAGCCGCAGCCGCAACGGCAACCGCAGCACCAATTGCCTCCTTCCCCACCAAAACCTTCAGATACTCCCACTCCTGATCCAGACTCCACTCCTACACTTTCAACACCGCGCCCCCAACCCCCACCACCCGCAAAGCGGAATATTTTCGGAAAACTATTCCAGAGTAGTTCCAGTAAGAAGCTGGCTGGCTCACCTAGCCCTTTGCCTTCTCCGTCGCCAGAGTCATCCTCATTCTCAACCGCCCAACCACCTTCCCAAAATTCCCTCGAAGCGACCCCGAAAGCCTCTCTACAGTTGCAACAGTCCGGAGTTGCTATGCCAAACGGCATGAGCAGAGCCGAGAAAGGGCATAGTAGGAACATTAGCCTGACAGCTCTTACTTCACCGATTAAGACAACATTCAAGAGCAACAAGAATAGATTGTCAACGGCGATCGGGGGTTCATCCTCGTCCTCGTCTCTTAACGTCAATGCTCCCTCAGATGGTCAAGCTATCGGGCTTGGAATCACTCCGACCGGGAGAGGAGAGAAGGGCGGTCCGTCTCCTAATATGAGCGCATCAAGCCTTGCCGCAACAACAGAGAGCATGGAGAGCGCAAGTGCCACTCACTCTACTTCTGGAGTTGGGACTCCCAGATTCCAAGCATCTTCCCACCTCAATCCTCCATCTCATTCACACCAGCCGAGTGCTGGCTCAACCACCAGCATTCCCGCTCCGCAAACACAGCTGCAAAAATTACAATCGCGGCCGCCGGTCCTCGGTATTCAACCGACGTATGTTTCGGCGTTAGGTAGTAATCTCTCGGGGCCGGGTGACACGAAGAAGATGAGAGCGCTCATGTACGTCTGGCTCGTGCGAAAATGGTTCAAGCGGGCGCCGTATCAGGACGAGAACAATATGCTATTCTCAAACGCGACAACGGGAGGTGGAGGATTCCTGGGTCTCGGTCCGAAGGCTAAGGATAGTGGGACTACGGTGGAACCTGGTGCTGGTGTGGAGGTCCGGTTCGAATGGAAGAGGGCAAAGGTGAAAGGAAGTGGGCGTGGTCGGCCCGGGAAGGAGAGGAGTGAAACAGGGAATGGGAGAGTGAAGAAGCAGAAGAGCACGGCGACTGCGACAGCTGAATGGGAAAATCGTGAGCACGAAGAGGATGGACAGACGGAGAGAACGAGTCATGAGAGTAAGATGTCGGAGCATAAACGTTTGAGCAGGATCTCTGCAAAGTCGAGTCAGAGTATCGGGAGTGGTGCCGGGGATATTGGATCGGAGGAAGGAGGGGAAAGAACCCGGAGAAGATCATTGAAGCGACCAACTAGTGCAGGGGTGACTGGCCCAGAGGGTATGGGTGGAGATGGGAAGGACGACGGGGAGGAGAGCGATCCGGAAGATTCGGAAACGCCCTGGGTATGCACGCTGAAAGTCCGTCGTACGGCTCCTACATCCTCGACGAGCGACGGACCCCAAAAACATTCAACAAAAGCGGGTGGAGAAAAAGAGGTTTTGAAATTGAAGGTGGGAACGCTCTCACCGGCACCCCACCATCCGAAGGTCGTTGCCATGCTTAAAGTGCCTTTCCCACTGCCTGACCTCGAGGTCGAGCGACTGACCATCAGGCGGCGATTTCCCAGATTTATACCTGGTCAAGGAGGTGTGAATGAGCTTGGAGAAGTGGGACACCCTGTATCAACCGCTAGAGACTTCACCCGAGGGACATCCGCGGGACAGCGCAAGACTCAAGGCGATGAGTACAAGGGACTTACATTGACGGCTGAGGAGATCAAGGATATCGTGTGCAGTACGGCGTTGTGGTTGGTCGTCCGAGAAGGAACTGGTGGGGTTGGGAGGATAAGCAGGAAGGGAGATGGGTGGAAGCTCAGGTCTTGACGAACCAAGGACGAACAAAAGTCAGCGCTTGTTCTGTTGCCAGTGGTTCGTGGTACCGTGTTTGTTGTGGGGCGGTCATCTGGTTGGACGATTGTATGCTTGGGTGAGACGTGGCTTAGGGAGAGGGAGGGCGTGCGTGGGGAACGCCCTCGACATCCGCACATTCTGGTGTTTATATATGGTAATGGGGCGCCCAGTCAGGAGGACGACAGGGATTGTATATGGGGATGAGGAACGTTCGGGATGTGTGGAGATCTAGCATTCCGTGATGGATTGGACCTTAAGTATCCGCGTGCCTTTCAGGGCCAGTGGGTACTTGAGTCCATGTTTCTATATTTGTGTTGATTGTTCGCGATGGCTTGTGGTCAAGCCTCGCGTTCCTAGTGTCCATTGTTGTTGTGCGGTTGCTTCACGGGGTTTCACCGGGTGGTTGGCCGTCTGGCGGCCATCAGCAGCGCTATCTGGTCATGCGCGTCCATGCACCTAGTTGGGATTTGAGAGAAGCGCGTGGATATTTATTGATTCTTTCTTGGATATGATATCGAGCGACTACCACCACTCTGTTTATGGTCATTATTCGTTCTTCGTTCTCACTCTGCGGTTGTCATCGTTGACAGCTGGGTTTGTCTAGGCCTCACATTTTTTTTTCTGCACGGGTTATTTATAATATGTGTATTACTCTAAAGTGGATCCGCAAAGAGACAAGCTTCATAGAACAGACAGTTCGAGATGTTGGGGTTTTGTTGACACTAAGCAGTGGAATCTTCATGGTGGCAATGAAACTCGCTCGCGTAATGCGTAAGTATACGAGAAGCAGGACTGTCCATGCCGTGAATGACGCTGAGACAACAAGGCGCGTTCCTAGGAGCCCGGAGTCGGCCAGTTGAGGATTATGTGGCACATATGTTTGCGCAATAACTTGAACACTGGGGTCGTAACCTCTTACGACCTAAGGGGTATCACCCCCCGACCCTTCAAGATACAGCCGCACATACCCAAACCCATTACCTTTTGCGACCGTACCACCCTGACATGACGCGTGACCTGTGTCAGGCGCCACGACAGCCGTTCGTCACAATAATCTTCTTCAAACTTTGCTGATATGGGGGATGGAAGATGAACTGGATATGCCGTATGCAAGTTATCCCAAAACAACAGGAAACATTAACCCTGAATTCCGGAGGACACCAGAAAGCGATCACTTTGAACTCAATGGTTCCCAGTGACGACCCACTGAAGGGCCGAGGGACCTAAAGCAGCTGAAAACTAGCTTCTGGACAACCTGCAGCTCACCAGAAGGTCTATTAGTGTGTGATTTTCGCAAGTGTTCTCCTTCATGGGAAAGTCTTTGAGCATTCCTTCCAGGGTTGTATGGATCCCTGGGGCTGGCGAACCAGTGGTTCCCGTCTCATCAACTTGGCTCATTCTGCCCTGTTCGATATGGCCGATGAAGGTGTACGGGGACGACTAAAGGAGAATGTGTAGTATGAATCGGACCGTTCTTGAACTTCGCGAGTTGGACCTTCTTGAGACTTGGACGTTAGATGAGAATCCCGCATACAAAGATGGGCGTTGGGGTGAATCCGAGAAGGCGGTTTACGACAGGGATATCTCTCCAACCAGATACGAAGCCCAATGCGTCATATCGGATGGAGTCTCTCAAGCTGAGTGAACCTAAAGGAGCACGGACAATAAGCCTCCTAATTAATGAGAGTGAATTGAATTGTCCAAAGCTAGCTATCGGTTCTCTGACTTCCCTGAAGAATGTCACGGTAGTTCTCGTGGCGGGTGGCCACAGATATCCTTGCCTGGAGCTGTGACATTGACCAAGCGACATGGCGAGGAAGAGGTGATATTGACCGAGCACCCGTTGTGAATTGGAAGGATCCTTGGACTGGTCACCGTCTTCGAGCTCCTCATACATCGAGGTATGCGCAATGCGACTTGGAGCACTTCTGGGGACCGAATAAAGGACAGCCGAGCTGGTTCTATTAGAAGACCTCGCGTTCGTGAATGGATATCGCTCGACCTCTGAGCGGAGGCAATACAGCCTTCACTTGGCTGACACGCCTCTGGTTCGTGCTGGCGCGTTTCCTGGTCGATGGAGCCCATATGCCTTCATTATTCTGTTATCCCAGAATCCATGAAGGTAATGTGTTGTTATGAGGAGCTAGCTGGAAGCAATTGCGCGTGGACCAACTAGGCGGACAGAGAAACATGCGGTGGAAGTTATCATTCATTAATGAGTTTATTTTGGAAGCTGAGACTGTAATGATGTCATAATAGCTTTATACAGGAATCAATGACGTATTCTTTACAGTAAATGAAGCAGGAGCTGCGTGTCGGTAGTTACATTCTGAGACGTTGTCATTCCAATGCACCTGAAGAGTGTTCATGGTCTGGTTCACATGAAAAAGGCTCGGACTGTGATATTTCACAAGATGGACATACACATGTAATGGATTAGCCATCCATTCTTCCACCTGGGGCACTTCTGCGCCTTGAATTCCAGAGTCTTTGTTAGAAACAGCAAATGTACAGCAAATGCGTACCGAGATCCGGGACACGATGGCGTTGGACGAATACATCGCACTCACTTGTTAGATACGGAAATTACTGATTATAATTCTTCCCGGTGCTTCTCTTTCACATTCATGCCGTTGTTTTGGTTGCTCCAATATATCGGACCCTTCCGCACTTGCTACCTCGTTTATGGTGCATAATTTGAGTGCCCGGGTCTTCATGCTATTCTCCCAGTCCATTCGTCTACCTATCCTATACGTCCCGTTCCCAAGATCTCAGCGCCTGGAGCCAGGCCCAAGCTCCGTTTCCTGGGTACTGGGAGACTTCACGATAGCCCGCTTCAAATCTTCTCTTAGCCCACCATTCATAATTTTATGTCTACTGGTAGTGTGTGGGGATGAGCTCCTATAGTCCAGCATGCGATACAATATAGAACACTTATGCCTCAGTGGATGACATACAACCGAGGAAGGAAGCGACGAAAACAACAACATAAGCAAGTGTAGTAAAAATAGCAGTAATCACATTTGGCAGTCGTTTTATTGAAATTCAAAGTCTCAACGCGGGGGGTCTCGAGTCTCGTCGAAAATGTAAATGCTGCCGCATGCTCTGTTCTCTTTTCTTTTATGCAAGTGTTAAAGACTCTGCGCTACGGTGCAACCGTCTGTGTTTGACACAATTTTGATTGGAATGAGGTTTCTGGGTCACCAATTCTAGCTTTCTTCTTCCTCGAAAAAATTCACAACTCTTTTTTCCCCAACTTCGAAGATTTATCCTTTTGTCAAGCTCGGCCGCTAGTAGCAGTACTACGAGTACCCTGTGAAGCGTCCTCCTAGTCAATTTCTATTCTGTCGTAAATTGGGCAAAAGACTCGCCTTGCCGACTCCGGACGAACACAGATGCTGATCCTTCCTCTGCTTAGCTCCCTTCATGCACCCGCCACCTACCATTCACTTAAAGCAATTTTGGATATCTCGAACACTGCACTCTAAATCCCCTCGTTAGCCTAGCGCGTTTTCGGTGTCCATGGAAGCGGTTTGGGCTATGGTGTCATTGGGTTGACGACGTAGTTAGGGCCATATGGCGTGTATGTATCCTTGAGCTTTACTCTGGATGGGTGCATGCCCAATGACATGGTCATTGTGACGATGCCACGGTACAGTGTGGATATACCTTATTCTTTGTTCTCCAATGCAAACCTCCGATGATTCGCAGGGCTTCTGAAGGCTATAATGAGGATTCATATCTTCACTCCATTCAGTATCATACATCCAACATCAAAGTTTACGAGACTTGACACGTGGAAACTTTCGTACAAATTGAGATCGATACTTTCTTGACATCTGTTGTCTTACTTCCTCTCCGCTGGAATGAATTCCCAATGAGGGTGGGGGCGACTGAAGCGGAGACCGGACCAAAACGCTTGGCTCATAAGCTAGTTTGAAAGAATTGATTAGCTAGCCTTCTACATTGGAAGGCAGTGACTTACTACTTGATCACGTTCAGTCACGTAGAACTCGGAATTCAAAGTAGCACCGTGTATACCCTCCGGGTTAGGAACTTTGATACTAAAATGGAATCAATATCTCAGAATTCGGGGGAAGAGGACCTATGGAGTGTGCGCATACCTATACATCAAGTTCTCCCCTTCTCCAACGGGTTCAATCTCGAACTCCGCATAGTTGACCTTGAACAAAATATTCCCGCCCGGAAATCTTTCAGACGGATTGGCAAGGCTCCATCCCATGAGGACAGGCCCAATCCCAGCCAGCTTGTTCTGGAACCCAGGTTGGGTTATGATATACTTGCCGTTCTCGTTGCGGTGGACCTCCCACTAGATTGGACACCAATAAGTGGGTATTCACAGCTGGAGGGGATAGCGACTATACTGACGACCTGAAGTTGCTTGGGGTCCTCCGCTTCGGCTAGGATAGGCTCACCAAACTCGGTCGCAGTAGCGTACAAGCCACCCAGGAAGGGAGGTTTGAGAGAGACGGGGACGAAACGGATGCGATAGAGGCCTTCTTTCAAGGACATTATAAATCACTGTCGCTGAGGTGGTGAATGGTCAAGACACAAGAGTCGTTTGATACATCTGTCGTGATGCTGTAGCTGCTTTATACCTCGATGGCTTTCTAAAACTGGCCCCCGAATGTCCTCGAGCTCCGGAATAAACTCTGACGGTCTAACCTTAAAGGGTCAGAATAGGAGGTTTCGCTATGTATGCTCCAATGATGTGGAGAGGTCTTTTGGATATATATGCACTTTCTACATCATGATGCAAGATTCTGGCAGGTATCTAGAAGCTTGATTCTCGGCGGTTGATATACGTATAACCCAAGCCAGGACATTAGTAGAAAAGCACCGAAATTCGGCTCACTATAATGCCCTCCAAGAATATACCCTGTTACTGTGATCTGTACTTGCTGTCATAGCTGAAAGTGCGATAGGAACACCTGTTCACGCAGCAGTAACATATATAGTCTTCCCCGATGAGCTCGCCTTTCACCACCTGACCCCACGGTGATTCCAGGCATTCAGTCTTCTGCCTTTCATTCTATCTTTCATATGGGGCACATGCCCCAGGGAATAATTCTTGTAGAACATTACTGTATCATATAATGACCTGGACCAACGGCAGTAGCCATTTTGGTGGTGTCAAAGCTGCGTGATAGGAGCTATGCAGGATATATATAACTCAAGGCACCAATAAGTAAAAATAGTTCTTTCTCGCGCCAGAGCCTGGCTCGACCAACACGTAATCGATTAATCGATGAATGACTTCCGTGTTATGATACAACAGTGCTGCTGCTCCCCGTCTCTGTGGAAAATGATTGACATCCAGCCTGAAAACTCTCAAGAATGCACCATTGCTTATCCTATAATTCGAAATGTCTGGTGAGGTCGCTCGGATGATATAGAATACATGCAGCTACTGTATTGCGTCTTGGGTAGCAGAGTCCCCGAAACATCACTTACGAGAAAGCGACAGGGGCATCCGCTCACCTCAAGCCCCGTCGAGTCGTTCGAGTGTACGTGTAACACATTCTCAGCGAGATTCTGGAAGTGGAGTAGTTCAGCTTCAATTCAGTTCTCACTGAAAACTCGCTGAAAACAGGGTTGCATATACGCTCTGTTCCCTTTCTTCAAAATCTCCACCGTCCTTGCCTGTATCGCCAACGTCACCTTGACAACAAGACCACCACCGGCTTCCACTGTAATTTCTCTGATGCTCTAATCGAAGCCACGGACCTCCTCCTCAAGGAGTACTACTACGGCACAGGGTGATGCCGTTGTCCTGACGCCGTCCATTGATCTCACAACGACAGGAAACACAAGATGAAGGATGTTGTTGCCGTCAATAGGACCATCTTCCGTGGACCTCGAGTCGTAAGCGAATTTCCTATAGGGATTCCAATGACAGGTGGGAAGCTGAACTCTATGGAATCCAGAGACCGAACTCGAGACTCTACTGAACTTGCGTCTTGAAAAGGTCAACTCCCACCCGAGCACCTAAACCCAGTAAATCACACGGAAATACTGTCCGGTTTTACTCAAAATGTCTTTACGACGTCCTACAAATCTCATTATTCAGCTACAGATGTATGCTGACTTCAAACGCTCCCGCTCTCGCATCGGATACCCTCCGCCTTTTCCCGGTTCCGCCTCAGTGTCAACACCACCATCCTCATTGAGTGTGTTGCGTATATTTCTACGATGGCATGATTGGCATCCGCGGCAGTAACAACCCAGAAAGAATCACCCTTTATCTTTGGGAGAACGGGGTACACATATGTGTGTATGTACGCATATATATTGCGGACAAGAAGTTCAAATCGGTTAAAATGAGAACCTGGAAGCCCTGACCTGGGTTTCCCAACGTATTGAATTCAGGACAGCTTTATGGGAGACAGTGTATGACATCCGTACCCAGGAATCAACTTGGCTTGCACGGTTTCATCCTCTACGTTCTGTAGAGAAGAGTAACTCGTCTAATATATATGACAAAGGCCCCTACAATACATCTCTACATTACCCAACGTTAAGTGGGCGGGGATCAATATGAATCAATCCCGAATCGATCGTCAAAACGCAAACACTACGAAAGTTTCAAATGCAATTGTCATATCGGACGGACATTTGGCCAACAAAGCAAGCTACGATTACATGTGTACTTTTTGCTTCAGTTACAATTACAACTGATTCACACAAACCTCAAGAAAAATGTGAAGAGCAAAGCAAGTTGAAACACGAAGACTAGGAGGACAACCCAAATATCAAAAAAAGAAGAAAAGGAAAAAAGAAAGAAAAAAAATCAAAATCAAAGCCCCCCAATAAATCATGCCTAGACAATGCCTTCCCACACACCCAAGCCCGCAAAGAAAACTCCGAGAGAGATCATGAAACCAACATAAACAAAGGTTTGCACGCCTACACGGGGCAAGACATAAGGCGTATGCAGGAGTGCAAGGAACCATTGGAGCACCACAATAACAGGGAACGTGATGAATAACTGAGTATTCCCACGTGGTCCTGTCCAATCCCTGTGTTGGGCGTCGACCGAAGACCCGCATATCAGGCTAAAGAATTGGGGTAGGGGTTTCAGGGAGAAGTCGGAGCGCATATACGCGGCGGTAAGGAGCAAAGTCGAGCCCAATACAAATAGAGCTGAATTAAGTCGGTGCAGACAGGAAATGAAGACAGGAATGTGCTATAGAAAAGGGTGTAAAGGTTTGAGCAATGGGGAATGAAGAGGGGACTCACAATGAATGGCATGCCATATAGATCCTCGAGTTCTTCCCTTCCCCGCAAAGCGATCAACTCGTCAACGTCCCGGTCCACCTCTTCTTCAAGGGCATCCTTTGCACTTTGAGTAGTAATACTGCTGATAGTACTATGCCGGCGCTCGAGGAGAGGTTGTCTTTCAACGTCCGTTGTATTTCCCTCATCAGACAGTGCTCGGCGGGGAGTCTCGCGCCCTCTTGAACTTTCATGACTGATGCTGCCATATCCTGACATCTGAACACTGCTCCGCTTTAAGCTATGGTTAATAGGGGTCGACGGTACGCGCCTGACACTAACGAGAACATCTCGGTAGAGCGCAATCCCCTCATAACCTTGTTTGATCCCAACAGCCGCCTCCGCCGCTGCCCAACCTAGTGCCACCCACCACACCCGACGGAACGCGATGTCACGCCATGTCGGGTGGTCAAACACCGCGTGTCGTGCAATGTGTAGGATTGGTATAACGGCCAGCCGGAGGAGGATACCCACGGCGCTCTGGAAAAGGGAACTTGTGGGGAGAGCGAAAAGGGGTGTTCGTGAGAGGATGGATGAGAAGAATGAGAATATTGATGAGTTGAGGAGGTATGAGAGGGCCCAGAAGGCGGCTGCTGTGAGAATTTCGGGTATGGGGAATGGAAGATATGGTATACAGGGATGGGGACTGGGCGGCGTTGAGTTTGATGGTAGAGGGTAGGCAATTATAGGGAGGTAGGCGAGAGCGAGGAAGACGAGGAGGGTAAAGATTGGTGTCAGAGTGTACAAGCCCATAAGTCTGCGATAGGACCCTGTTCCAATTTTACAATGCGATAAGTTGCTGATAGACGCGCGACTAGTTGGAACGCACAACGCACCTCGGTATAGCCCTTGACGTGCGAGTTCTTCATCCAATATCCATTGCTCTTCTTCCTCCTCGTCACAGTCCTCCGTAGCCAAAATAGGACTGTCGAAGTAGCGGGGTGAAAGCTCGGTCGCCGCGGTAGTGAATCGCCGAAGACGGTCATATTCGATGTCTTCTTGATCCTCGCTCTGTCGACTATGTGCTTGAGAAATTGATGACGGGTGGAACTCCATGGCGCCGCCGTCTTCGGGTACTCTACGAAGTAAAGTAACTTCTTCTCGACTTTTCCGCCTCTCGCGTTCGGGACTGGTCTGAAGGGGAGCGTTGGTGTATACACCGCGAGTCCTGGAGCGCGGAGGAGACGGTGAGGAGCTGGCTGTGGTTGTTGTGCTCGGTTGTGCGTGTGAGGAGGGGAAGGGCACGGAGCCAGTAGAGGCGGCGTGGTGGTGGGAAGTTGAGCAGGGGGTCGATCGATGACGAGAACCGTTGCTATTTCCGGCACTGCCCAGCTCGCGACTTCTGGACAACGACCCCATTCGTTCGGCGTCCGCAAACAACTTGCGCGCATGCACGCTCGAAGGGTTCTCGAACTCCAATTCGTAGTGAGCTTGAATCCTGAGAGGAACGTCGAGATGCCGGTTTTCGTTCCCGAACTCTGGGTTTGTCGGTGAAGTGTCCGCCGCCCTTTTCCCCTGCATTCTTGTCGGCCAAAGTCAGAAAGAAGAGGAGAAGCCCTGTTGGTAAAGGGACTAGGGTGGGAATGAAGCTAGGAACTACTTTCGGGAGGGAGGATTGGCACCAGGTTTGAAGGAGCTGTCAAAGAACTCGGTATGTATGAAGCCAAGGAGAAAGCTAAGTACGTACCCGTCTACAAAACAGCTGCGGCAAACGCTCGTGCCACCTCGTGAATGGGGGGCTATACAAGAGCAAAGCGAGGTAGGTAATATGTCGCAACAGATGACGATATACGGAGAATCACTGATGAACAGTCAAACATAGGCCGCGCTCTCTCCTCAAGCCAGGCAAGAGATGAAGGGTCGTGTGGTGGGTGTTTCCACGGTGGGGTCCCTAGAACTTGCTGGAGCTACTTGCTTAAGACCTGACCGTGCTATAAAAGAAGCAAGGACAAAACTCTGCCACTGATGTCCAGGAATAGCCTGTGTGAACCTCGCACTCCACCACCTGGCTTCGAGACCTTTGGCTTTACAGGCTCCGTGAACCAGATTCAACAAATTTTTGCTGTTATCTCATAGATCCACGTGGGTTTTTCTCCGGGCGCTGAATCACACTGATAAAAACGCGAGCGATGAACAGGAAGAATTGGTGTTGCTTCCACAGAGTTGGATTGATCACACCGCAGCCTGGCACTTCGATGTCAAGAAGCCACCGTCAGCGTCTATCTCCGGTGGAAGAAGCAACGAGGAATGGAGTTCAAAGGGGTTACGACGATCGATTATCGATCATTTTGAACGAATCCCAACCCTTGTCATCAACTCGGAGTCCTTGAAGAAACTTGCTGAGCTTGCGAGGGAAGCCAAACAGAGCGCAAGGAATTTGGTTATGGACAGTACCAACTATCCCGGTCGTTTTCATCCAGTCCTGTGACCTACTACGGCTTGGCAGGCAGTAGCCTGAATGTTTTTAGTCGTGGTTCTTATGCGGATCTCGTGTAGATGTGTACTTCCCCGAGGCCAGACCCGGTATATGTAGACCTGGGAGGTCAACTGACTGATGCATCGACGAACTATCCCACTCCTAAGATCAAGGACCCGACTCGCATGACGGGTCCTTCTGATTGTTGTCACACTCGCGCTCGCTTGTTCAAGGAATATTATCTGCTCCTGGTATTGGCCGCAAGGAACACAAGTAGACCTCGCAGTCGAGGGGTTGCAGGATAAATGATTTCCATCAGATCGATTCCACCAAAGAATCAATGGTACTATTAACCTCAATTGGGAACGGGACCACTACCAGAACTCTGGTGCCTGTCACTTCAGCCATAGTGGAGGAGGAAGTGGTCACGATGGTGGGGGCAAAGTGGCAACGGCAGCCGTAAAGTTCGCCTCATGCCGAGCCTCGCCCTTACCCAAAGATAGCATACTATGTACACCGCTCGTCTCATCTAGGCTCTCGAATATAACGTCTCGATTCTCCCCACTGAATATCGAGACGACATAAGAAAAGAACGGCCATCCCTTTATGGGCCTGAGTCAATTGACGGGGAGGAAATTGTTCTGTCCGTGCTTGCTCCAATCCATGCATTCCCTTTGATTGCTCGGGGGTGATTTTGTTGGCTTGCTCCTAAGTGGCCTGGGTCCTCCGGGGCGAGGGCGTCCGTCGATACCCACCATCTCTCTATTGTTGGCAGTCTAATACTTCCACTCAAGTATAACCATTTCCACGGCCTACGACTCAGTCACCCCCGACTCCTTTAGTGTTGCCACACAGACGTCGCACAATCACCACAAGTACCTCACACCAATTGTTGCTCGCCTCGGCTTTTGTTCAACTGGACGTAACGATATAATCATTACACTGGTACGACTCGCTCCATATAGCAGCTGGAAGTCGAGTTGGTCTGAGCGAGCGGGGCTCAGGGGTTGGATGCAAAACGCATAGAGGACCAGATACAATCGTTACCTATACAGTTCTATGCACTTCGGCTCACCACAATCTCGCCACTACTCTCGCTTCCCCGTGAAATCGATGAATAACCTATTGTTTCTATCACCCAAAGCACGCTTGAGGTTGTCACAAGTGCACACCTTGTAACCACGCGCGTTGCTATCCCCGCACGGTTGTTTGTTGCGATAACCCCAACGTGAATGGGAACAACCGGCAATGAGTCTTGGGTGGAAGGGAGAATGGGCTGTGAGTGTTCCAAACCCAGGCGGTGAGGTCGAAGAGGAAGGCAATCGGTTGCAACAATAACCCTTACACCATTACGAATTCCGGAATATCGGTTGGTATGGCATCATCAAACCCTCGTTTTCCTGACTATAGTGCAAGTCCGAAACACAGCGTAACATCTGGTTATAAAGTCTTTGATCTAAAAATCAACCGAACCTTAGAGGATCTAATCATTATGCTGTCTTTCTATACGCCTGTTTATTCTTGCGATAGAACAGAATCATAGATCCAGATTAGATATTGAAGTGTGGTCTCTGTTTACCAGCGGGAGGATGCGGCCTCGAAACATAAAAGTAAACTTGCTATAAATTTGCTGGCGAAATATAAAGTCGCAGGTGCAAAATAGCCATGCATGCGTTTGTCAAGAGGGATTTTGGGATGTGTAGACGCCGCGATAGTAACGAACGCCGTATTGGTATGAGTCCGTGTGTACTCGGGGATGCACTGTCGCTTCGGAATGTCTGCTCGTGATTGGATTGTGAGGATACTTGGTTAGGGGCTCTTCAGCTAGGGACGAAGGGGGGAGTTAAAAGTTGGACTGGCCAATCACACCAGGCCACTGGAAGCTCTAGCCGGCTCGAGTCCCACATCACCCGAGTAAAGAATGCCCCAGTGCATGCCTTCGCAGTGGACTACACATTCTCGGCTCTCTCTCAGATATTGATACAAGGACATGCCCCGATATTGGCGTCGTCAAGAATACGATTAATATTCGTCCTGTACATACACTTAGAGCGACAGCGATCAAGCCGACGCTCGTAGTGAACGAGACGAACGATCGTAATCCTGCGGATAAGAATGGAGCGGCCCAGATAGGATAAAACGCAGATCATTCCACGACGGTAGTGGACGTGACGGAAGTCAAAGGACCAGCTTAGCAATAAAACACAAAGAAGCCCACTCGGTGCCTGGAGAGCGTTGTGGGTTATGGCAGGTATGAACTATGACAGAGTTGATCAAGTTGATTGTATAAGGCCAAGAGTGCTCGTGACCGCCGGCGGTCTTGTAGTCCCTCCGATCACCGCCACAGTCGCTGTTGCAGCCTCGAGCACAACCTTCGAATTGGATAGGCTGGGTCCATGGGTGTGTCTAATTTGGACTTGTTGAAGCTCAGATCCTAGGCTGGTTCAAAGTCTGTGAAAATCTCGAGGACGGCCAGACGCTATGGTGCTGGCGGCCATGGGAATCTAGATTCAGGGATATGAAGGAACGGAGGTTCGAGGTCCAATGGGTTTAGTCGTCATACCTGAACATTAGTGTTTATCATTGTGCTAGCTGTCTTGATTAGATTTGCGAGGATATGTGATTATGACTCCGAGATGAATCAAGTCTTCGTTACTGTACCTTTTGTTGCTGATCACGAACTTTTTCGTACTCAGCGGCGAGCGCTTTGTGTGCACGCTGCAATCGAGAATGCAATGCGGAAACGTACACCATCACAAGTTCCGTTGCTCCTAATCGCCGGAGTCGTCTAGAGTGAGCTCAAGCAACAACACAAACCGATCATACCTAGGGGGTAATTCGCTGACGCCTCCGTTAATTCAACATCCAATCGAAGTTGACCCTGGAAAGGATGGGTTGCTTCCGATTGAAGCCCGGAATTCTACTTGAAAAAGGGCAGGCCAAACTCCTGGAAAGCATGGGTTGCTTTCGATGAAGTCCGGAATTCCACTTGAAAAAGGGCAGACCAAACTCCTGAATATTCAGAAATGAATAAGATAGCAATGGGCTCTCCGGTCAAATTCAACAGATGGTCTCCATGTTTCCGAAACTTACGTCACCATTCTAGCGGGTAACCTTCGATCACTTCTCAGCTCACCATTTGGTCACGACGACCTACAAGTTTATATTACACCTGGGTCCTGCGTTGATGTTTTCCCCTGGCTTCTCGTACGATTGCATTCCTACCGGGCCTTCGGGATTTACTCAGTCTTCTTTCTTTCTGACCTCCGTCTCATTGACCTTCATTCGTGATTCTCTTTCATATACCTCTAACTCTTCATGGATGCACTGCCAAGGCACCGCAGTACTATTTCATGAGCCTTGGTCTTCAACTACGAACGAGCGGACTATCAGAAACAGCATCCTCGCCTCAGTCCCACGTATCGCGCTTATTTTATCTCCTCTATAACACAACAGTCGTCTCGCCTATGGCACTCTCCCGCTGGGAAGTGGCTAAAAGTACGTGAATCTTGAACCATATTTCAGTTCGTTGTTGGTTGCTCACCCTCATGGCAACCAGTCATTCTCGCCCCCGTTCACGCGCTTGCAATACTTGCATGCATAACTCGACTCGTTTACCGCAAGCGTACATGTCGCCTGTGGTGGGATGACTTCTGGGCACTCGTCGCTCTGCTATGCGAGTGCACGACAGTGGTCGCATACGGCATACGTAAAGGTGCGGGCATCCGGTTTCATTAATCTGTTCTTCTTCAAGGCTCGAGACTCTAAGGCGAGGAATCATCTTACTCTCAATCAATCATAAAATCACAATAAATCAAACTGGATTGTTGACCTACGTCGTTCTTTTTCATTTAGTGCAAGAAACCGACGCTCACACGGCGAATATCCTTCGCCGGATTTCACTCGCCGCCTTCACGTCCACACTTTGGGGGGCAAGACTCAGTATCGCTGTCAGTATCGTTCGGTTAGTTCCTCCCGGGCCAGGACGTCATATAGCCAAAGGCGTATCGGCGCTCTTCGTGTTGATGTGGATCGGACTACTCATACAGACGCTCTTCATCTGCGGAGGAGGTTCGGTCAATGTGAATATAGCCAGGTGTCACATTTCGAAGACGACTGGAATTCTGGAACTCTGCAGTAAGTGTTATTACCATGCTCATCCTTGTAAAGTCCCTCAGAAGATTATTTCCTGGTACCAGCAAGTCTGGCGGCTGATATGTGGTTGATATGCTCACCAGCGTATCTGCTCTGGGGCGCAAAACTCAGCCGCAAACGACGAATCCTGATATTCTCAGTTTTCGCGAGTAACGTTCTACTGACAACAACGAGTATTGTGCGTAGCGTACTCATTTTTAAGCAAAAGGGTCCATGGATTGGCGTCTTTGCCCAAGTTGAGGTTAGTACCATCCTCGAAGGTGTCACTCGAAGGCTTGTATTGACATCTTCGCTTCGCAAAACTTCAGGTTGCTATCTATTTAATGATGTGCAACCTCCTTGTCCTCGTAACATGGATGTATTCTCGTATCTACCCGAACGAAGGAGATGAAGACTCCACCACAACTTCGGAATACCTCACAACCAGGAGGACGCGACGCCCGGATGCGCCTAACTATGGCTTCGAAGGCTCCGTCCTTGTCCTCACAGAGATGTCCGATACTTCCGTATCTCTCCTCGGCACCTTCGAGAATCCACCCTCGAACGCAACCTTTGGGTATAACCAACACAGACCACGAAGTCGGACTCTGAATACCCTATACCCTTCTAATCCCTCTCGCCCTGCAACGATCCCATACCGCCTCCGTCCTTCACGTAGTTGTCCGCACTGCTCAACGTTTTTGTCCCACGGACGTCTGGAAAGGCTGGAGATAACCATAGCGTCAGTTGGAAAAGTAGTGGCATGAACAATGGTGCAGTTGCGGAGATTCCGAGCTTAGCATTCCGCACGGAGACGGGAGGCTGGAGTTTGGTGCGTAATGAGATATTGGCACAGCAGGAGAGGCGGATGACTCGGCAGATGCATTGACAACGTCGCTAACTGTAGAGCATCAATGAAGGGCAGGCAACCGAGCTGCTCAGGACAACAGCCCATGAACAGAGAAGGTGGACTTGAAAATCAAAATTCTGTAGAGTATCATAGATTATGCGTCTCCCTTCATACACTTCCGACCTTGGTTTTCATCTAATCTCTGGACAACTGTGGAATAATGGTCTTGGCTGACACCCTATACTCGTTTTATTTACCTACAATGTGTACATCACCAACTCAATGTCTGACCTTTCATCCATCACGTCGGAAGTGTTGAATAGACCACTTCTCGCCCTCTGCACATCTCAGTCTCTTATTTAACAAAGCCATGGCATACCTTGGCGCAACCGGAAGACCGGACGTTGTAGATCGCGTGGACCGGACGTTGTGTAGCTCTGACTTCATGAGCACCCTAGGACCGCAAGTCGACAGGGTTCTTGGAGGAAAGAATAAAATTAAAATACACACGAGGCCATATCTTGCTCGGACCTGCAGGCGGTCGGACGAATCGCCGTTAGTCCGATTATAGTCCGGTTCAAACGGTGTTTTTATACCGGACTAAGCGTCACGAATGTGCCATCTATGAGGCGGAGGCACGCTATTGGATCTGTAAAGAGCGCTGGAAATGAGATAAAGTCGCGAAGTCAGACCTAACCTTACTGGAGCATGAACCAATTGGCAAGAGAGGTGTATTAATTTTGTTTCGTTTAACTCCCCGGATCTCTTGGACGGCAACCTTGCGAATCCAGCACGCTCCGATGGACCAGGGAAAGAGGGCAAGATCAATCATTATCCGAAGAAGTGCAAAGCTGTTGGGACAACATTATAAATGTAGTGACACCGTATTGGAGCACTCTTCTCCGCTCTATTGGTAATGCCATCCTAGGATAGGCCTGTCGGGTGCGTCGACTCCTTTCTGCAGTAGCCGACAACTGGAGTGTTGCGTTGCAACATTTTCATCTCAATGTCCTCTTAATCAGACACGCTGGACAGGTCGTCCGTCCATCAATCCTCGTCCCCGGATGGGGTTGGCGGCCTCCGTTTGATGGGTGTCGGTGCTAGGGAGGGAGTGAAATCTTTGTTTATCGCTGCAGGAAAGCAAAGTCTTCGCATCTTTAGCCTCGGGGTGGATGGGGGTAGTTCGCATAGTTCTGAAGTGTTAGCTTACGCGTATGTATAAGAGGAACCTCGTTCTCGTTCTGACTTCGACATCTTTTGTTTTGGCTGAGGGTATCACTAACTCTGTGTTCCGAAATGGCTGCAGACATGATTAAACGTAGAAATAAAAGAATGACCAACCATTCTGGGTAAACTCTGGTTTACGATGTTAGTACTCAAGCATACAAGAAGAAGAGGAGTACTTAATATGAACAAACCGTCCGACATATTACAACAAACTTAGCGGAGGCCATATTTGGAACACGTTACTTCACGTGATCACTTCCACATTATTCGAGTAACTTCCCGGACCTCCACCAACATACCAGGCCTTTGACAAATATAGTTCCTCATAAATGTCCATGGCAGAACACCACCGCGACAACATACACTCCTCTCCTGCACATCTTCGTCATGCAGTCCATACTCCGATGGTCTTTGGAGCACTCAACGCCCTTCGATTCAGCCGCTAGCGACAAACCACCTGTGGCGCGCCAGAAAATAGACCCGGAAATCATTGACTTGATCCTAGGAAAGCCGGATGCGGAGCAGATGAAAGAAGACATAGCCGCTGCGACGGACGCGACGAAAAGCGAGGACGACCGGCTGGCTGCGCTCGATCATTTGGAAATGGTGAGTCTTTATGCTTCTTTCGGTTCAGGGCCGATGGAAACTGACATCACCACTTGAATACATAGCTTGTCGAGCAAATCGATAATGCCAATGGTATACACATATCCCAGCACTTGAATTTAATATCTGACAACATATACCAGATCTAGCAAAGCTCCGTCTCTGGGACCCACTCTTGTCTCTTCTGACCTCTGAGGATTCATCCGTTGACATCAAGGTCCAAGTGCTCTGGATCATTGGCACCGCCATACAGAATAATCCAGCAGCTCAGGACGAGGTGCGTTCCCCTCCACAACAACCAACGAGGAAAATTCTGAGATATCGCATCTAGTACCTCTCCCGAAATCCTCTACCCACTCTCTTAGCGTTCCTTACGCCATCACCATCTTCAACCCTCGCGGCACGGTCGAAAGCAATTTATACCCTCTCAGGATTACTGAAGCACAATGCACCTGCAGTCGCCGCTCTCGGCTCCCCCGAAGTCGATGGGTGGCCCAAGCTTTGCGAAGCTCTGAAAGGTAAGCCCTTGTTCCCTTATGACAACGACGTGATTAGAATGCTCAATCGTTTCATTACTTTTTTAGACCCAGAGATTGCTGTCCGCAGAAAAGTTGTCTTCCTCCTCAACACCCTTCTGACACCCACTCTGGACCCAACCACGTCGCAGTCGCCTAATCCATCCTCCCAATCCTCCACAACGGCGGGCCCTTCATTACATACCGTCGACGAACCGAGACCCAACAACCCACAACCGATTCACGCAAACTCACACGCTGTGCACCTCAAGGATCCCAGCCGAAATGATACCTCGAAGATCGTCCGGGCTGCATTTGACGAGCACGCGATTGCTGATGCCGTTATTTCCGCTTTGACGAATCCTCTACCTTACGGAGAGGATGGGGATCAGACTGAACCAGATACTGATTTCGAGGAAAAGGCGCTACAGTAAGTTTGATATCACTCCTTTTAACTAAGTCTGCTAATTGTCTCGCCATTTAGTTTGTTGTATACCTACATTGTAACTTGCAATGGGCGAGTATCAGATCTCCAAAAGGCTCCACTACGCCGATGGCTCGAAGGAGCAAAGACTCGAATGGGCGATTCAACACTTTCCTCCTCAGAGCTTCATGCACTCTTTCAGAGGTTATAAATGAAGAGATTGTATCAATTACATAAATATATATTTGATCCTTGGCCGCGTTCGTGCAGCGCCATGCATATAGACAGAAAACAGATGTATAATAGAAAGCAGGGTAGAGACTCAAGGTCGGATAACCCAGTAAATTAAACAATTTTATCTTGATTATGTACAGTCCACCATCAATTAGACCCGGACACTCTCAGGAGGGCCAAGGTAGCTAGGACGAAGGCCTCCAGCATCTACAACCCAACATCAGCTATATTCCAATTTCAACAACAGAAAAATAGCTTACCAATGACAATTTTCTGAACGACAACAGTAGGCTCGACCATCCAGATCTTGAGGGTGTGAGCACCAGCGTTGACGTTATTCCAAGTGCTATTAACGGGGACAATAGAGTTGGCGACGAAACCGTCGACACCACCCCAAGCGGAGGGAAGGGCTCCAGGTTCAGCGTTAGGGATAGGCTGAGCGGTCTGGGCATTCTGGGAGTCGAGTTGAACAGCGAGGCGGAGAGGGCGATCGGTGCCGAGGGCGTTCAAGGAGGGAGAGACATAAACAGTGACCGTAAGGTTACTGCCGCTGGTGTTGAAGTTGTAGAAATCGTATTCCCTGAGGTGAAGGGTGAAGGGAAGTGGTTAGAGCATGTCTGTGGAATCGGCAGGGAGTAGATACGTACAGAGAAGGACCAGAGCCGACATCGAAGGCCTCATCGGTACGGGGGAAAGGACTCATGGCGGAAACGGTACGACCATAGCCAGGTAATTCCTTCCAGGAGATGCCATTCACGGCATTGTTCCGAGTGGCATGAGCAGCCTCAATGGAGACGACCCCAGCACCCTCAACGAAACCTAAAGAACGTCAGCACTCAGATGAAGACAAGGAACGAAAAGCGCACCCTTAAATCCACCATCAACAGTGTTCTTCTGAGCATTGATAGTAACAGTAACGGACATGTCAGGCTGACCAGCGGCAGTGGCCTTAAAAGTAACCCGAGCGGAGTTGGCGCCGTCTTTGAGTTGGTCCCAGTCAGCAACTTCGAGATAGACACGCTGTTCGGGGGATTCGGGGGATATGCTACCCTTGGTAACGGAAAGCTTGATCCAAGGAGCGCTGCTAGTGACTGTGAAAGTGAAAGGAACGGGACCACCAGCAGCAACGTCGACGTAACGGTTAGTGATGGGAGAGAAGTTGTCCAAGGACATAGAGGGAGGAGGGCAGCTGTAACCTTGCTCGCATTGGGATGGGTTGTCACCGGGCCTTTATTGCGGGCAATACGATGAATATAAGCAAGGCGCGTAGAAATGGGGGTACTTACCAAGCCCCGCGAGTACCCTCGGGAATAATCCTCATAACTCCAGCCAATCCCTGCTTCCTGCGCTGGACGCGGTTAATCGCGGGCATGCTAATATTGACGTTAAGCCGGTTCTTGGAGACAATATGGAGGTGTACATACGTGTTGGTCATAGGTTGCTGCCAGTAGTAGTAGCCAAGACGAGTCTGGTCCATCATGCTGTGGAAGCAGTTAGCATGGTTCTAGGGCTGGAAACGTGAGAAATAGCGTACTGGTCCCACTTGCCGTCGAGGAGTGCGTTGTACTGGGTTTCGAGGTCAAAGTCATGCTCGAAGAGCTCTTCAACGGTGTCCGCAAGATCGTTAGTACTCAACTATCATTGAGTCAGCGCCATTTTACTTCAGATCTAAAGGAACCTGACACACTCTAGCCTGAGATGCCCTGAGGTTATTAAGACCAGCATAAATGATCTGAAGAATCAATGTTTCACACATATGAAATCACGTCAATAATGGAGAGGCATACCAATTTGCCAACATTGCTGCTAGCGAGAACGGGATAGTGAACAAGCTGGAAATAGGAAGGCTTGAAGTCGCGGGAAAGGCTATTGTAGATGGCAGTGGAAGACTTCTCCAATTCGTCCCAGGCAGCTAGAACGTTATCGGCCCTAAAAGGAGATGATCAGACCAATAGCCTAACTTTGTACGACGAAACTCACTCGCGGTAGTCAACGAGGCTGTAGGTAGTCGGGCTGAGAAGCTCGGGCTTGCGACGTGCGTTGAACTTGGTCAAATTGGCGACGATGTTGACAATCTGAGCGGCAGTCTTCTCGGGAACATCGAATTCACGCTGAGCCCAGCCAGTGACGAAAGTGTTGAGGTTCTCGGGGTTCCAACGGGTGGCGTTCCACCCGTATCCAAGGAAGAACTCAATCTCACGCTCGTAGGGTTTGAGGTCACCAACGTTGAGGATCCACAAACGAGTGGCCTCGTAGGCAACAGCGGCGGACATTTGTTCGTAAATCTTCTCAATTTGGCTGGACTATTTGAGATTTGAGAAGGCATTGCATCAGTTGCAGAAACCATTTGAGTCTATCAAGGCGACATACAGCAATCCATTTGTAGTCACGGGGATCTCCAACCTATGCGGCCTTAGGGCAAAGCACTCAAATGATCTCAAGGGCAAGACTTACGTAGTCGATCTAGATATAGGGCCATTGAGTTAACAGTTAGTAGATCACGGTAGGAGATACTCACGTGGTAGTAGACGCCAGCGCCGCCGGTCCTATTGCGCTCAGATGCGAGAGGGAAACGGCGAATATTGCCCCAGCTATTATTCCACTTAGTGAGGGGTCCTCCAACAACTTAACAATGAGAATTCCTCACTTGTCGTCCGACCACAAGAGAGTAACGTAGTCGGGAACTCGCAAACCGTCCTCATAGTACGCCTCGACTTCCTTGTCTGTAAATAAAACTTAGAACCGCTGATACTAACAATCAAGGGCCGTAACTCACACAGGGTCCAGATCTGAGGGATAGTTGAGACATCGTAATCTTGGCCGAAGACTTGTTTAAATATCTCCGTCTGGTCCAGGACGACCTGCTCTAAAAGGGCAATATTCGTCTCCTCAGAGAGAGGCACTTTTTGTTTGCCCGAGTTATTAATCAGAAAAAGGGAATTATCACCCAAACGTACAGTCTCCGAAGCCACGCATGCCCAAAGTGTAGACAGACTCGTAATTCTTGGCGCGTTGGACACCCTCTACCCAATACTTCTTAATAGTCTCGTTGTTGGCAACGTAGTCCCAGGCGACGTTCTTGTACTCGATGCTGAACTCGACGGGGGTGGAGCGCATCATAGGTTCCTGGTGACTGGATTCCCGTCAGTCGCAGCTAAGCACAGGCCAAGAAGACGCGTACCTCGTGCCCATGACAACACCATACATATCAGCAAGGAATTGATTCTGAGGATCATCTATGCCGAAAGCGCTGGACACACAAAGTTATATCGCATGTCGGGAACCTATGAATGA
Source organism: Podaxis pistillaris (assembly GCA_018524465.1). NCBI lineage: Eukaryota > Fungi > Basidiomycota > Agaricomycetes > Agaricales > Agaricaceae > Podaxis > Podaxis pistillaris. The sequence continues at coordinate 2,010 of JAEUWN010000606.1, read as the reverse complement.
AGGTTGCATACCTACTCCACATAGCAGGCCAGAGGTAATTTCCCTTCATACGCAAGATTAACTCGAACCTGTGTGTAAGGTCGGATAACAGGCGGAGGAGATACAAGGCGTCCGAACGCACAATTTGGTATAGAACTTCGAGTTGAAAGGAGAGCCAGTGTTGGGCGCACCAGTGCCATTGGTAAACTTGGTGGCAGCCCAAGACTGAAGGGCAGGTTGTTCATCGTTCAAGAAGATACCGCGGTACTTGACGATCGGCGAGCCGTGAGAGCATCCCGTGGGCTCAACATAGAGTTCGGAGTGTCGAGTTGTTGGAACATCAGCCCACCTATAGAACTAATAAAAAACCGTGTTTTTCTAATTAAAGAACCGTGACGCACCAGTACCAAGGAGAAACACCTATTTTTAGGGACTTATCAGAGAAACGTATCGAACGAGGACAACAACCGCATACCGAATTGTTCAGAGTGATCATACAATCCATAAATCGTTCCACGTTTATCCGCTCCAATGATGACATATGCTTTCGAGACTCCAGGAAGAGGATTCTGGACTTCGCGGGAGATGAACGCTTCCCACTGCCCACGGATAGACGAGACATCGAGCCCAGTAGCGTTGACGATGCTGTCGACGAGGGAAGACTTGCCAAGAGTCCCGACAATGATGGGGGAATCTTTGCCAACGTTCGTGGTCGACGAAGTCACGTTTGTCAAGGTAGCCTTAGCACCAGTGACTCGCTGAATGTCTGCTACAAAGTCAGAGGCTGCACGCTGCACGCCAGGCCAATCATCGGAAGCGACGAGAACGGGAGCAGCTTTGCGTTTCGCGACGACGGGGAACCTTGAGTTAGAGGCTTGAAACGCGACACAGGTCGACTGCCCGATAGCAATGGCCTGGTCGAGCAAGGCACAAAGGCCTAACACGAGCAAGAACGGGGTCATTTGGGGCGAAAAACGCGCGGGTCGGTCGAAAACTTGGACTTGTGGGACGCCGTATTTTTGTAGGTGTTCCCCATATTACACCAATGTTCCTCAAGCCACTAGGCACAATGGGGGGACCTTGTGACCTGGAGTGGCTAAATTTCGGAAGGACCACAAAAATACCCGTCTTCTAGAATACGATGTGGGAGTGAATTGTTCACCCATCTGCGAGTTATGAAATTGGCTCTTCCCCGTATCTCCAGACACCCACAGTCCGAGGAAACCCCCGGACGGCATCTCCAGAATGTTATACATAGGGACAGCCGAACATCAATCTGCGGGTCCTGTAAGGGGAGAATAGGTTGCAGCAATGTGGGGAACTCGGAAGTGGCGCGCTGGTGTTTGATCATCTAGAAGCCGAAGGGGCCGGGAACGAGAAACTTGGTCTGGTGAACGTTGTTGGTGAGAAGAAATGGGTATATAAGTAGTATTGGAGTGCTTCTTGCAGAATGTAACGACGTTAAGAGTAAACGCCCAACAGTCGTCACAATTGGAATGCGGTGATAAACGCTGATTACATGGGGGATGGATCAAGGCTTTGTTTGTTCTCATTTGACCAGTGATCGTCGGACGTATTCAGGAATAACATTTCAACCAAGGCTCACTATATATGATCTGAGAGCCCCCGGGCCGTCTCTCTGAGTCTGGGCGAATTAACATAGAACCCCCGAAAATAGGGGGGGGTACCCTGATCTGAGTTTAGAGGTTTTTATCCGCACGAAGTTTTGAGATTTTTATCTGGAAAAAAATCTGGGTTCCCCGGCCACCCATCCGGATTTTGCAACAGGGTCCGGGCGTCTAAGGATCTAGTGCTGATTTTTCGTCTACTGCTCTCGGGCAGCGTGCAAATCACTCTTTTTCGCCTGAAGGCAGATCATAATGATACTATAGATGAAATGATATGAGAGTGGTGTTCTAGTTCTCCAACCGCTGGTGAGGCTCTTTTACCACAGGCCTGTCTAAGCATGACCTTAGTTCGAAGGTCTTCAAAGGCAATCCTGTGAGTAGAGGGTGCTTCAACGGGAGTAGA